>VXBN01016277.1:189345-268364 GCA_013397395.1 Sinosuthora webbiana
GGATCCTCACCCCGCTCCTCATCCCGCCCCGCTCCTCACTCCGCGCTCATCCCGCCCCGCTCCTCATCCCGCACTCCGCACCCCTCGCTCATCCCTCACCTCTCCTCATCCCGCACTCCGCACCCCTCGCTCATCCCGCACCTCTCCTCATCCCGCACTCCGCACCCCTCGCTCATCCCTCACCTCTCCTCATCCCGCACTCCGCACCCCGCGCTCATCCCGCGCCGTTCCCTGGCCACAAGCGGCGCGTTATCGCTGCCTAATGAACGGAACGCGCCGCTCCTGCCGGGGCATTGTCGGGCTTTTTGAAGCGCTACAATTAGAAGAGGTTCTCATTTAATTACCCGGCGTAATAGGACCTGAAATGCTGAAATTCGATCTTTCACGTAACTGCTGCTTTTCAGCGGCTCTCTGGGCTGGTGAGGATAATGTTACAAACTAATGCATATTATTTATAAAGAAAACGTCACAAAACAAATACAGTCTTAGAAGGGTATAATGCTTCAAATTGCTTTAATAGCTGCTTGATTACTGTGGCCAATAACTGTTGTAAATCAGTGAAGATGCAATTAAATAGTCCTAGTTAGAAATTAATAATAGTCTAGCAAGGAGCAGGAACTTTTTAGATGTTACTTCTGCCTGGTTTTATTTTTTTTTTCCCCCCAATCAAATGAAGGAAATTTGCAACAAACAGATTTTAAATGGCGCTTTAGATACAGCTGCCTTTTAATAATGAGAATGCTGAGTCTTGCCTGTCTTAGGGCAGATTAAAAAAAAAAAAAATACAACCCAGAACAACAAAAAACCCCACACACAAACAACCAGAATTAGAGAATTATTAGGAAAACACTTTAGGCGTCATGGATTAGGACAGCCATCTAAACAGGTTTTGAGAAACACGGGCCTGTGCTGCAGAAACTGCTTTGTTGGAGCCTCTTGGATCTTCTGAAGGTCCCAAAGACTTTCTTGAAAATTTGGATTTACGTTTTTACTTCCAAAAACTCCCTCCAAGTTCTGAAGTCATGTCACAAAATGATGCATTTGCAGAGCTAAGCCCGACCTTATGAGTGTCTCCAGAGGATAACAAATTTGAAACTTCAGTTCACTGTGCAGTGTTCAGTGCTCAGGCATTTTGTTCTACATCAATTAATTAATTAATTAATTAGTAGGCCTGAAACAGGCTACGAAATTCTTCTACCAGGGCATTCCACTTCTCAGCAGAAATGCTGGAATCACCCCAGATATGACTCTTAGTGTCTCAGGGCTTGTGTTAGATGACCTCCAGAGGCCTCTTTCAATCTGAAATACTCCTCAGCTTCCCATATCCTTTATTGGGAACCTGAAAATCACCAAGTTACATTATGAGAAGGAGAAGAAAAGAGTGATAACTGTCCATGCTGAGCTCTCCACAAATATGTCTCCAGACCAACTGACAGGGAATTACCAGGGCACAAACAGAAATAACCTGGATGTATTTTGATTTACGAGCGTCACCAATCCTACAGAGATCACTGAGGGCAGGATGTTCGAGTGAGGGATGAACTCAAGGCAAGAAGAGTTAGAGCAGCAGCTTGTTGGATCAATGGATGACAACTGAACGTTTCTTGCAGAAACCACCACCACTGTTACCGTAATGAGAATTTTAATTAGAAATGAAAGACAATATGACTCTACAGACGAGCCACGGACCATTAGTTACGTTCCCATTAAGTAGCTGTGGTCTGGAGAGCACGGTTTGGCAGGCTGTGACACGCAGAGTGATGATGTCAACTTCAGAACATCCCCCAGGGACCGACAGGAGCTCCTGAGGGGGTGTGTGAGTCTGCCTGCTCTTCCCTCCTCGGTAACACACGCCAGGTTTTGTGGTTACAAAAAGCAGCTCGGTTTCCTGAAGGGATGTGTTTTATTTAGATGGAACAGACCGAGGCAGAAAGCTCTCCACAGAACTGTTCTCTCAGCGCTCGCTGCTTTTTTTCAACATCTTTGCCGACAGAAGTTGGTAGGAGAGGAACTTCACGGTGCCCAAAAAGAAGCTGAACCTGACTGAACCTGGAGCTCTGTGGGATAATCTTTGATGCTCTGGGCTCCAACTTTGTCCTGGGCTGCTCCAAAAACGGTGTGGGAAAAGATCCAGGGAGGGGATTGTTCCCCTGTGCTCAGGTGAGACCTCACCTGCAGAGCTGCCCCTGGATCCAGCACAGGAGGGACCTGGAGCTGCTGGAGAGAGCCCAGAGGAGACACCGGGATGATCCCAGGGATGGAGCAGCTCTGCTGGGAGGAAAGGCTGGCAGAGCTGGGACTGTTCACCTGGAGAGGAGAAGGACTTGAGATGACCCAACTGCAGCCTTGCAGTGCCTGCAGGAGCTCCAAGAAACACGGAGAGAGAATCCTTACAAGAGCCTGGAGTGACAGGACAAGAGGGAATCGATTGGAACTTCAAGAGGGCTGATTTAGATTAGACATTCTGAAAAAATTCCTCCCTGGGAGGGCGGGCAGCCCCTGGCACAGGGTGCCCAGATTTTCTCTGGCTTCCCCTGGATCCCTGGAAATGTCCAAGGACTTTGGGGCTTGGAGCGCCTGGGACAGTGGAAGGTGTCCCTGCCATGGCACTGGTTGGGCTTTAAGGTCCCTTCCAACCCCAACCATTCTCTGATGCCTTCCACAAGTTTGAAAGCTTCTAATCAATAGTTTAATAGGGCCCATATGTGAAGCAGGCAGACTGGTTTAACTCCTGAGTGTCAAAGATAAATCACACTATCAGAACAGGAGGACTTTTGTCTGCAGTACCAAGATGGAAACTTGGCATTTTAGGCTGAGAGTTATCTTTCCATTGAATGATGGCTCACACATTTGGTGCCAGGAATAGATTGTACATGAAGTCATTTTTGCCTGCTAACACAAAAAAAAAAACAGCTTTAGAAAGACTCGTGGAGGAGCTTTTATAAGTTCTTGATTTTACCGTGCTTACAAATTTAGACTTAAGGCTGACATCATGATTTTTATAATATCAGGAGTGCTGTTCCTCTCTGGCCCTGCCAAATGGAAAGGCAGAAAGGGAGGGATTGTCCAGATTTCCACAACTGCAATCAAACATTTACCAGTTCAAAGCAAAACTGCTCCATGAGACAACCTTGCATTTTGCCTAAGGGTAGGGTAAGAACAGTTAACACTTAAATTGTTGCTCTCGGAAGAGATGATTAAATGGCATAAATAATGGACAATAATGGACAGGTAAATCAAGAATTTCATTAAGTTTATATTAATGTAAGGCCATAGAGGTATTCAATATAATTGCAATGCAGCAATTTTTAAATTGCCCTTCTGAATAGAGGCAATGTCTGTGGAACTCCTTCCCACAGACACCAGCAGTGGAAGTGATCAGCAGGGTTAAAAAAGCACCGGAAATTTATATTGACAACGTCTGAAATTACAACAGTAGCATTTTCAGAAGATTTAAAAGCTCTCATTCATCAGAGTATTAATCACCTTTTAACCAAATAAATTGGGGAACTCTATTTCAGGGGAAATGATCTTGTAACAATACACTGCATTAATCTGAATCCCTTACTGCAAACTGCTTCTGAGAGGGTTGAACACGAGAGCTTTTGCTGCTCAACTCTAATTTTATTATGAGGCTTCATTGGAAGCTACTTGTGACACCACGGAGAATACTTTGATTTTAATGTCAACGCAATAGAAGCATTTTTATTAAGAATGTCTTTTGATTGTCATTTTTATTCTCTGGAGTATTTATAATAATGTGTGCTACACGTTGTATTGTTGTGCATTATTTTAGAAGTCTTTTGTTATTGAGTGATTAAATTGCATTGGCACCTGCAGGTTGACATGCCGTGTTTGTCCAAGGCGGGGTACAAACTGCCTCTGATAAGTCTGCACACAAAAGCTTGCAATCAGCGGCGTAGGAATTGGACTTCTCTGTAATTTTCTGCTAAGAAGGCTTGTGCTGTTCTTTCAAAACAATCACTGTTCTGATTTCAAACATCAACTGCATTTTCTTCTCCCAAACACAATGACTTCCAGCCAGAGGAAGCAAATAACTGCGTGCTCGCAACCTGTCTATAAATAACATGTCAATGTCTTTTGTGCAGGACTTTCTCTCTCTGTTCTGTGGGATGGTTTTGTTTTCCAGAACAGCCAGGAGATCTTTTTAATGTTCCTCCCTTCCCTTCCCTTCCCTTCCCTTCCCTTCCCTTCCCTTCCCTTCCCTTCCCTTCCCTTCCCTTCCCTTCCCTTCCCTTCCCTTCCCTTCCCTTCCCTTCCCTTCCCTTCCCTTCCCTTCCCTTCCCTTCCCTTCCCTTCCCTTCCCTTCCCTTCCCTTCCCTTCCCTTCCCTTCCCTTCCCTTCCCTTCCCTTCCCTTCCCTTTTGATCACGCGAATGTTTCACTCCAACTCTCACAAACAAACATTTCCCTCAGACGATGTAGAGGAGCCTTGGGGTGTCCTGAGATCCCATTCCACCCCTGCAGACCCTGAGAACGGCCCCATTCACAAGGTCAAGAGACATCCACTCTTCAAACACAGCCACAAAGGCTGGAGGAGCCCCGGCCATGGACAAGACCTTCGTGTCTCTTTCCAGGGGCTGGGGAGTCGCGTTGATGACACAGAAATCACAGAAATCACACCAGCCCCAGCTCAGCCACACGGCTTTGCCTCCCGACAGGGCTGGGAGACATGTGTGACCTCGTTAGGAGCCCAGGCTGAGCGGCCAATAATGCCCCAAAGAGGTTTTCAAAGCCCCAAAGCCACCAACCCTGGCTTCGCTGGGTTTGTGCCATCCCTACCCGGGCTCGCACGGCAGAGGGCCCCGTCGCACAGCTCCAGATAACGAATGGCTCTTGTCAAAGCGCCCTTCGTTTTCGCATTTAAAAAATGGCATTTGGGAAAAGCACCCTTCGTTTCCCGGGGGGTTATTTTAAGCGACTCGAGGCTTGCTTGTGTTTGTCAACACGCAGTTGTTTTCTGTCGCGTTGGAAGCACCAGCCGGCAGCAAAATGATGAGGAAATGCAGGTTTGTCGTAGTAAAATTCATTAGTTTGTTGAACAAATAGTGTTTTCTGAGTGGGGGTATTCTAACAGGCTCCTCTAATAATTCCTGTGATCTTTTACACCCGTGCAGATTGTACAGTGGGTTACAAAATCAGAATTGTTCCGTCTTACCCCACTTCAAGAGAGATACAAAAAGTTCGGGGTTTTTGGAGCAACAGAGTGACAGACAAAAACGGGAACAGCTGGAACAGCCACCAAAACACTTCTGCAGAAAGCTGTGCAAACATATGCAGAAATCACATGTTAACCAGAGAGTTTTCCCCCCAGAGCAAGTCAAACAATCTGAAAATCCTGGTGCTGGTGATCTGCTCCTATGGCACAAAGGAAAAATGAAGCTTCCTTTGTAACTTTAAATATCTTTTTGACACGGTGAGTGCTAGACTTCATTAAAAATTGAGTGATTTATTACAGTCTTTTGCTGCCAAGGAAAAGGACAAAACAAACTCCATCATTGCATTGAGAAATTATTTAAAATCTTTATATGGATATTTCTCCACTTCTAAAGATGCTGGTTTGTGATCGAAGAAAATAAGATTACCAAGAGGTTAAAATCTATGCTGTATGAATGGGTGTGGTGAAAATATTATTGAATTTTACTAAAATGTCTTTTTGTTGTTGCTGTTGTTGTTGTTATACTGGGATTAATGGTCCTGATCAGACTGAGGTTCCACTTCAGCTGGAGTATTCACTCCAACTTGAGAATAGAGCCTGGTTAAAAATGTAAAAAGTAAAGGAGAAGCAGAGGAGTAAAGCACCTTCTGCAGCCCCCTGGTATGTCAGGTCAATGATCCTGGTTCTAGGTGCAAGGATGCAGCCAAAAGCCGGGCTTGTCTCCTTGGAGCTGAGTGCAGGTCTGAAAATCCATCGTGTTGTTCCTGGGCAATGTGAGATTGGGGTGGGAAATGCCTTCTCACCATCCTGCAGAACAGATTGTCTGCTCAGAACCTTTGAGACAAAGAGTGGTTGCTGGAGAAAAGCCTTCAAATTCCACAAAACACGTGGGATTTTGTTTGATAAGGGCTGCAAACCCCTGCCGGGGCAGGACAGGGCCCATTTAATGGATGGGACACTTTGCATTGACTTTCAAACACAGGTCTGGAACTGAGGCATCAAAACTGTCCCTCCAACAACCTGAATGTGTGTCCCAGTCGATGAACATCTGGATTCCAACACACTTTCCATGATGCAAATTCGAATGGCAAGATGTAGGCAGTTGCAGATGGAAATAAATAGATTCCAGGCTATTACTTGTTAAACCTTTGCTCACGACACTGCAGCTTAGCTGCTTTTATACAGAGCTACAGCTGCAGGGAGGCCAGAAGAATTCAGCAATCAGACAACATAAGAACAGTGATTTCCAAAACATCCCAAGAGATGCCCATTTTATTCATTTGCTCCCCTTGTATCTTCCACTACCAGGAGCAGCAGTGGCTTGGATGGGATTCCTCTCAGAATCTCTGGAGAAAGAGAGACCAGTAAAACCAGTATGAGTATCCATTTCCCATTTTTCTAAAGCTCAAGCTGTTATTGTTTTCTGGGAATAAATCTCCATAAACAGCCCTTGGCTTACCTGGGCCATTGCTGTTCCCTTTCTTTCCCAGCTCCAGTCCTGGGTATGGGAAGGACCCAAAGGATTCCTTCCACAAGAAGCAAATTCACTCTTCCCTCAGTCCTTCCTTTTTAAGCCTGGTACCTTTCTTGCCAGTTCCTCAGTGCGGATTTTCGGATGTGGACTCTCTTTCTAGGTCAGCAGTGTTTGCCCAAAGTTCATCACAACCAAAAAATGTTTTCTTTTATTGTACTGCATGGACCTTGAATGAGTTTTCCTGGAAAACTGATATTTCCAGATAATTTCATATCAACAGAAAATGTTGCTGACCTCTGTATTATCTCTGCAAGTGCTTTTGCACTTAGACATGCTTTGGAGATATCACAGCTTTGGTGTTACATGAAGCTTCTGGTCGCTCTGGAGAAGAAAATTTAATTTTCTAATACAGAAATCACCTTTTAAAGAAGTCATTAATTGCCAAGAGACGTGGATAATGCCTGAGATGCCAGACAGAGCACAGAGTTATTTAGTTCCCACACTGAGAGCTCAGGCAAGCACTGACAGGACAGGTTTAAAGATCTCCCTTTGCCTTCTCCTCCAATCCTCCAGCTGCCCACAGATGGGAGCCCTGGTAAATCATTGTGTGCAGAGTGCACTGACATTGATGGGATGTGAACAAGAAAAGAAACACTTAAAGATGGTGCACTGCCTTGAAAAATACATCTTAGCCATCAGGAGAGGGGCTTGTGAGCCTTTGTACTTCAAAGGCGTGATGATAAATCCTCACTTCTTAAGGATTACACGTGAGTGTCTTATGGATACCAGGGACAATAGGTCAGGGAATTGCAAAAAAAAAAAAAAAAAGGCAGCAAAAAAAAAAAAAAAAAGGCAGCAAAAAAAAAAAAAAAAAGGCAGCAAAAAAAAAAAAAGTGCAGCAAAATAAGGAATTACGGTTATGAGTCATTAAGCAAAATTCTAGTTATGTTTTATGTAGTGTTGAATAAAGAGCTCATTGTTATTTGTTAAAGTATCGTCATTACCTGATAAACTGTGTTAGAAGAGGGTGGATTTATTGTTGTTCCCCACACAACTAAAAGGTTAACACCCTTCTGACTGCAAAATAATACACTTTCAGCTGATGGAAGCATTTAACGGAGCTGGCAAAAAAATGTCCTTGGTATTTATTAATAGACCACTACCATTTGCTAGGCCCAGCTTTTAAAATCTTCAGGCGTGTGCATGAGCTTTAAAGCTTTTCTCAATTAGTTTATCTTGAAATTAGTTTGGCTACTTGCAAATATGAATATGTTAAAAGATCAAACAGAAAGTGTGGGCTCACGCTGCTTCCAAATTTCTTTTAATGGAATTCCAAACAACGGGTCAAATTGAAAAAATTCACTTTGTTCCTACATCTACTCCCGTTGCAGGTGTAATGCAGCAAAGTCAGGGAATGGAGCATGAGAACTGAGTTTTATCACAAGCAGGATATATAAATTCTGTGATAACAACTGTGAAAGAAAATATTTGTACCAAAATGTTGTTTTATTTGCATCCTTTGGAGAAGAACCCCGAGAGAGCCAGACCTGTCCAGGGCAGTGAAACTTCCTGCTCCAGTAGATGAACCTCCTGTGGTGCTGAGATCCCCAGCCTGGAATTACTCACCTGTAGCCCTGGTTCCGTGCCTGAGGTGTTTTGGTTTTCTGAAATCCTTTTCCCAGGCAATTTTCTGTCAACAGGAGAAATGTTTTTGTAGCTGTACCTTTGTTATTCATTCCTTTCCCTAGGAGGGACTTCTCCTTGGTGTCCCTGTGCTCTGAGCAATGTGAGTGAAGAGGTTTGTCTTTGTGTCACCAATCCAACTGGTCTGTGTGAAATGGTATAAAAGGGAGACACATCCCAGAAATCAAGGAGTCATTTTCAGCCTTCTGAAGCTCAGAGTCTGTGTGGTGTAAAACAGCATCATTCACCCTTCCAGCAATTCAATTATTGCAATTGTAGTTCAATTATTAGTGCCTGTTGTCCTGGGCACTCAGAGTTGTCCACGGCACTCTGGGAGGTGCTTCAAGCAGTCCCTCAAAATTTCTGCTTCTTTCTTTGAGTAAAAATCTGACCATTTTCCTGCACAGGTAATGGATGTAACTAGCTCTGCCTTTTCCACAAAGACGAGTTCATGTGCAGAACCCTGGACGTGCAATTCTAAGTGTGAACTGCTTGGGTATCACCAGTTCCCAAACCAGTGTTTATTTCATTTGTTGGGGGGTTTTTGTGATGGAAATCAGCTACAGCCTGTATCTTCTAGTTAATGGATTGCATTTGAGGGAGTACAGACATCTTGTGGTAGGTGTGAAAGAGTTTAAGAGGAGACTGTGGTGAAATATGCATTTTCTTGCTCTGGAAGAAAGAAAGAAGGCAAGGAAGCTTTGTCTGGAAGGATTCAGATGTGTGTCCTTCAAGTTAGAGAAAAGGAAAAGCACTTTGCTGGAGCCTTTTCTCCCCCAGCCTTCTTTAGAGACCGAGAAGATAAAAGTAGGAGCTCTTTGAACATGAACACCTTCAAGTTAAACACGATTATTTGGTATTTAGTAGAAGAAGTTAATGAACTCTGGCGAGTACACTCCTCGTACATCTTCACTCGAAGCACTTGCAATATCCCCCAGTATATCCAGAGAAAGTACTACAGGTGTTCAAAGGAAACTGCTTTCCACTTGGTGCTTTTGTATGTAAATTAAATTGCCCGAGCCATTAACACATCGCAGAAAGCACTGGAGATGATCCTTGGAAGCTGCAAATATTATTTCACTCCCATTGGAGCTTCGCCGGAGCCTTTTAGACATTTAAAACCGCGAGTTCGGATACTGTGCTCAAAATTCTAGCCTGAATTATGGAAATCTGTGTTTCCCAGGGACTCTACGTCCTTCCATCACCGCAGCAGCGCCATCCATCATCAGAACACGTGGATATTTGCTGCAGGCAGAGCTAGAGGTAGAACATCTGATAGAGACCCTGCATTAGGCATGACGTGATCCGGTCCCCATTTGGAGGGAGCTAATTAAATGTGGGAGAGCTGTAACTGAAGTGAGGAGGTGAGAAAAAAAAAACCCTACAAACTAAACAGAAGCTGCTATTTAAATGTTTGCACTTTGGAAATGCTTGTGTGCCTTGTGTTCTATTTTCTTTCCTGCAGGGCCTTATATAACCACCACCATGACAACACTTAAGTCAATTCTTTCAGTGGCTCAAGCGAAATAACTGAAAGTCACATTTCAGCTCTTCCAGCCCTCTCCCTTTCCAGTCGTGGACCTCAGAAATCTGCGAAAAAATGCTGGTTTGTATCAGCTGTTGGACCCAGGAATGTGTTTACAGGCCATTAATGTAAATATCTGTAGTTATTACCCTCAACTGGAAATTAATCCTAAATTAAAGGATTAATTGTAAAGGATTCCTTGTAAAGGAAGCTCACAGCTGTCCCGAAGGAGGGGCAGAATACTGCAGAGGTTATTCAGGGGCCTGCTGAAATGAGGAATTTGGGCTCCATACTCTAAGAAAGTTTGGTCTGTGGTTTGCTAATCCCTCATGGATTTCTGGTACAACCTCAGAACAAAGATGTTCCATTGGATGGAAGCCCAGCTGAGCAGAGTTTTCAGTTGGGTATAGGGAGAACACCAACACGCCTGAAAAAGCTATTTTGGAGAAGATGGAACCTTGCAGAGTAGTTTTGGAGGGGCCTGGACAGGCTAAGAGTGTTTTATACACCTGAGGTAGATCTCTGTTTAAAATCCTGGGGATTTCCTTTTCCTTAGCCAGTGAAATATATTATTTTTTTTTTTCCCCTGAAGCCATCTCTGTAAGAGAGACGTTCCGCTGGAGTGTGGCAAATCCATGTCCTGTCATCTCTACCCAACCCCAGAGGCCCTGAGCGCTGAACTCCAGCGCCGAGGAAGTTTTCAGGCAGTTGTTGCACAACTGATGTGCCCAATCCACAGAGGGCAGGGAAACCTGTCAGCCCTGAGGTGCTTCGATGAACCAAAAACCGGAGTGAAAAGTAAATTAGTGAGATCAGAAAGCCTTTTCCTTCCTGGCTAACCTCCGGGAGGATGACAGGAATTTGTCATTCCCTCAGCCTGATGGACAGGGAAGGACACATTTATCAAAGAATCATGTGTTTAATCAGCTCGTGCCGTGCTCCACACTTGATGGAGTGCTTTAACGTGGTGGTGCAACAGAGTCACACCCACTTGAATAATAATCAGTGAATAATTCATTTTCCACTGTGGCAGCCACAAAAAAAAAATCAATGAGCCTTGATGTGCAATAAAATAGAGGCATAAAAGGATCTATAAAACTTCCAGAAAGGGAGCTGATCCTAGATTTGCTGAAGGCACTGGAAAAAAAAAATGTGAATACTTAATAAAATCCCGAGTCCCATAACCAAAAACCCCACGGTAACTTGTAAAAGGCAAACCTAACCAGAAATATCAGAAATAGTTCAATCTCTTTGACTGAAATATACTGAGCAGATGTCACAAGAAAACCTGAAAATGGGCAACAGGTAAAGATGACTGGATACCTTTTTTCATTCATATTTTATCGTTTGATTAATAACTTACACTCAGGGCGGGAGAGATTTAGCTCTTTTGTACTTTTCCCCAAATTGCAAGTGAATTTCAGCTGTGGGAGAGTGAATGATTGACTCTTGGTGAAATTATTCTTCACGAGCAGCTCATTACAAAACTTCCAGTCTCCTGCCTCGAACTCCATTAGAGAGGAGCAGAACCTCCCTGGGACTTCTGCACTTTTTTACACCAATGACCTACACTTCCAAAACATTTACAAACCATCTGGCTCATTTTTCATTTCAATCAGGCCAAACCTGTGGAAATAATGAAATTATCTAGAGAAACAGCAGTGACAAAATAACTTTATTTTGTTAGAGGTCCACTAATGCCTTCTTCACACCCAAAGGTAACTGCGAATTGCTGTAGTTGCTTGAGATTGTGGTCGGGGTTTTCAGGGTGCCTGAACATTTTCTTTTAACTTTCTTCCATATTGAGTGAATATATTTGTTTTTTAGGAGGGAAAGGAGGCACTCCAGGTCTTTGAAAACTCAACCATTATCTTTGTGATAATGTTCTTTTCTGAATGGGCATTCTCTGAACTTTCAGTGTGGGAAGGGAAGGACTGCACAAAATCTTCACGGCTGAATCCAAGGAAAGGATTCAGCAAATCCCTGATCCTGATTTAACAGAACTCTTGGGATACCTGGAGGAAATTTACTCACTGATGATCTCCCTATGATTATGGCTTTAGAAGGATGTTTCAACAGCTCAGGTGAAAGAATCTTTCAAGATCCTTATAAGAATATTTCAGGAGGTACCACAGAGTTTGACCAGACCTATTTGTATGCAGAGAAAAAAAAAAAAAAAAAAAAAAGAAAAGGTCTTATTCTGGATCAGACCTAGTGGAAATCATTAAGCACTCCCTCTTACCTCTCTGGTTTCATAACAACAGAGGGAAGATGAAACAGACGTTGGGAAAAAAGAGAAAAACCTCATTTTTCTCATGAGGAATACATTTCTCGTCCCTGTTAGAAGCGTTTCCATGTCCAGTTGAGGATCGCTTGCTGCCGGCGCGAAGGGAGTTAAAACTCAGAGCTGTGAAAGGAGCAAAGAGGAAATGTAAGACAACGACACAGATAAGAATAACTTCAGATAGGTGCCTTCAAAGCAGCCGGGCCGGAGTGGCTGGGTCATCACTAATGAGCCGGCTCCGGCTCCGTCCCGCCTGGAACCGGGGCTCTTCCCAGGGTAAGAGCGGGATCAAAGGAACCTTCGAACCTCAAAGAGCCGGGGAAGGCAGGGAGCTCGGGGTGAGCCAGGAGAGCCTTCCCAGAATGTGTCACTTACGGGGCTGACAGGCTGGGAAGGCTCACAGACAGAAAGAATGTGCTGCGAGCGGCGGAGCTGTTCCTCCTGGGAGAGCCTAAGCTGGATTTATGTAAATTACAGACTCCGCCAGCTCAGACTGTGAGCGCGCTTATAAAAGAAAAACTTTTTTTTTTTTTTTTTTTTTGTATTAACACCTGGGCCTGCAATCTTTGTTTCTTTGAGTCAGCCAACAAAGAATATTTCTCTATTTAAGCAAAGTGCGGTTTGAAACTTTCCTAATGAGCCTTTTTTTCGAGCAGAGCTCCTCCGGTGACCAAAGGCCGGGCAGAGCGCATTGAAGTGATGCCGGTGGTTACCCGGGAGCTGTTCCCTGGCGATGCCAACCAGCGCTGCCAAATTCCTGCCCGGGGAACGGAGCACCCCGGCCGTGACACCGCTGTAAGGACACGACCTTGGCGAGGGACGACACCCAAAAACCTCCGTGAGGCTTTTCTGACGGGCCGTGCGTTTGTAAGCGGATCTCCTCTGAGTGAGGAGCAGCCCCAGCACTGATGGGTTGTTGGGCACGCCATTTATTTTCTTCATTAGTTTGTTTTGTCCAAGGTACTTCACCTTTTTCATGATTTTTTTTTTTCTCTCTTGTTCACCGTGTATTTTAAAGTAACTAAGTCATGAAAATAAAAGACTGTGAGCACCTCCCCAAAAGCTGGATGATGGCACGGAAGGAGAGCAAGGATGCGGATGTTCAATGGGCCATTTTGGCAAAGCGTTTTTTAATTTTATATTTATTTTATTATTATATACTCACACGTACCTTCAGCTGAAAAGAGCCAAATAGTGATTTTGGAGGGAAGGAAACCTCTCTGGAGAATTGTTTGACTACAGAGATGAGCTGTGGCCCTTTGAAGGCATCTGTGTGGTGAGCCCCTCTCCCTTTGTGCTCACTGGGGATCACCAGAGTCCTTCCCAGCACACACAGAATGGCAATTTCTGGTGCTGACATAGGACAGTGCCCTGCAGTGCCAGATGAAAAATGCAGCTGCTGTCCCCGTGTCCTGCTGCTGAGGATCCAGCACAGCCTGCTGGTCCCAGGGAGCGCTGGGATGGAGATCTGCCAGCACAGCACGTGGCACAAATGAAACAAAAGAGCATCGAAGGACACCAAAATGCAGGAAATTACTTTATTTCGACTTGTTACGTTATTACTCGCATGCTTTTAGACCTTGCTCATATGTATGTGTTTAGAGAATCCATGACTGTTATAATCACAATCACCAGTGATTCAGTCATTACTACATGACTTAAAAAAACCCCTAAACCTGTTGTCTTATATACTGAATTCTGCCATTAGAGATGCAGCTGCTTTCCTTGACACCAGACCTTCCTTCTCTGGATCTCTTTCTCTCTGGAAGCTTTTTTTGTGAGTGGCAGTGACTCTAAATTAATGCATCTTTTTTTTTTTTTTTTTCCAAGTGGGCTCTCCTCTATCATGGAATTGTTTTAGCGTTGTTATTATAAGCTTCCATGGAGATAACATTTTTAATAGCCTGTTCTATTTTAGCTCCGTAGCCCATGCCTCAATTCTATCAGCAAGCGGCCTGCAGAGTCACCAGGGTATAAGAATCTGATTAGCAATCGTGGTGCGCTGCCTCTTTAGAGAGGATCTTTGTGTCCTCCAGAGCAGAGGAATATGAGCTGTGCAGTGAAGTTACAATACACGGGACTAATTCAAAATCTCAATGACTACTCACTTATTCAAACCGCCATCCCTGGGGAGAATGACTGAGCGGAGTGGTTAGAGGTAGCCTTATGATAATATCTCTGCGTTCCTGCTATGCCTTTCTTGCCAGGATATTTTACAAGTAGATACAACCCAAGGGTTGTAGAAATAAAAATTACTCCAGCCCAAATAACGTTGCTTTCGGTGGTACAAGTCAGGATTTAATTTCTCCTTCTGATTTTTTGTTTCGGGCTCCATCAAAGACTTGACATTGTTTATCCTGAAGTCCCATTTCTGACTGACTGATGGCTGTGGCTATAAAGAGACACAAACTGAATTAAATCAATTTTCACCATAGGAAATCATGCCCATTGTCTTAGATTCTGACCTTCTACGCTGATTTCTGAGAGACGTGAAATAAAAGGTTTAAAACTCAGTATGCTGATCACACCTTCCACATTCTTATGAAGATCTAATTATAGTAGAATTACCATCGATTTACTAAAAAAAGCCCCAATCTATTGCAACATCACACTGGCCAAAAAGTATTAAAAACTTGGGCGCAGTGTTAGAAGACTTTTAAGTGCTGGCATGTTGGCCCTCATCATTACATGCACAAGCCATTGCCTAAGTGAGCCAGCGACTGAATAATAACTTGTTTAATAATCTTTTGTCAACTGTAGTATCTCATCTGGAGGGTTATCATAATAAAGACAGTAATTGTTTCTTCTAAGTAGCCATTAGAGAATTGTGTAACCGCTACCAGTCTAATTAGAGCATTCAGGATTAATTTCAAGAAGAGCATTCCCTGAGAGTTCAGTCACAGGAGACACTCATTTAGAGAGAGATAAAGTTGTTGTCCATATATATATATATATTTATATATATATTTATATAGGCTGGTCCTCATTAGCTGGGAGACTGCACACTCATAATAAAGCAGAATACTGTAGCAAGCAGAGAGGAATAAAGCACTGAACTCACTTTTCCAAGGTCATTGATCTTCCTGGCAGCTGAAGAAAGATCTCCTTAGCGTTGCCTAATGCCCACATCACCGAGATCTGCATTTCAGACCTGCATCCCTGGAGGGAAACTCCTCTTTATATTCTGAGAGCACCTGGGCTGCAGGTGCACCTTTGGAAGTAGCCAAGGGTGAGGGGGGCGGTGACTTCTCCAGAACTGCCTGATCTAAAACCTCCTTAACTCGCTCAGGCTGATTTGCACAGGTAATGTCACAGTTTCCTCATGCAGCCCAAGTTTGATTGCAGGCAAAAAAAATATATATAAATCAGCCTCCTTCTGAAAGCAAAGCAAACCCGAAATTCACTGGACATGGACAACAACACAGAGAAAGAGACAAATGGCATCATTTGTTCATGGGGAGAGCTGGGACAGGGCAGTGGAAACGCCAGGACACGAGAGTTTCATGCTGGGCTCGTTTCTGTGTGCTAATTTCTCTATCTGCAGCACTTTAGCAGGGTGATGAAACCACTGAGACACACCAGCTGCTGCTGGTGGAGATGCTCGTGCTGCTCTGGGTGCCCTGCCGAGGTGGCAGTTTGCCTTTGGAGGAAAGCTCAGGGTCAGCTGTGATGGATTCTGCTCTGGAAGATGAATAAACAGCAGTCTGCTCTGTACTGCCCAGGGACAGAACTCTCCCGAACTGGAGGCCTAGGAGCCCAGATAAATTCCTGGTTTAATTTGTTTGGATTCCAGTGAATTTAAGGGAAGCTGGGATCCACGTTTGGACCTGAAGCTGAGTGGAGGAGACATTTCTGCTTAGCCAGAATCACCTGCTGCGATCCAGGACAACGTAAAGCGTCCAGAAGCCAAAGTGAATTCCAAAAGCTGCAGAACTTGTTGCCTTCCACCAGCTGAGCGACAGTCCAAAAGCTTTTCTGTGAAGACACTGTAGAAACCCTGCTCCCAGAGAAACAAGTGCTGTTACATCAGCAGGTGTATGAGCTAAACAAACAGGGATCCCCTCCTGAGAGCTGGCAAATTGTGCTTCCTCATGCATGAAGGTGTTCATATTGCTGCTCCCAGTCCGGCACATTTAAAACATCCTCATTCTTCCCAATAGCTCTTGATTTTCGTTTGAAATGCAGGAGACACGCACACTAGAGCTACATTAAATTTTCTACATGTGCTGTGCTGATATGCTGTCAGGTCCCATTGCCTGAATAATAATCCCCTTTTTTTTTTTTTTTGATGTGCGAAATTTTACATTTCAATCAAAGGCTCCTATTTTTCATTGCCAAATTCCTCCATGACCAAAGCTTTCACAGTGCTCTTTTTATGTTTTATAAAAACTTACACTTTACTTTATACTTCACCTGTTTTCTTGCTTGCTCCCCACCCCACACCTCTGCAAGCAGCTACAGCTCTAATACATCCAGTGAGACAATTTATCAACCAAGAGGACACTGGCAAAATCAGCATTGTACCTCTCCAGAATTGTTACCTTGGGGTAGCTGAGCCCCTTCAGCCAACTCACTATCAACAGGAAAGGAAGGATGTCCACAACATTTTCATTTCAACTCCTTGCTAGTCTAGAAATGGAAATATCCTCTCTCAGGGAACTCTTTTATTTTGTTCGTTTTCAACCATTAGATGAGCCAGAGATGAGAGAAAAATCTACAATTTCACGAGCGCTGGAAAAACAATAGAGTCACGGTGTTATATAACTTCTTTCCACTGTCTGATCTCACAGGATAGAGGGAAATAGGAAATACAGTTGAAGATGATTCATCACATGCCCGAAAACAGATGTTCCCCAATTTGAAACGTATCATCCCGGGCAGGGAAACGGAGCTGTGCTGGATGTCGGAGGCAGTTACATTTGCCTGACAGATCCTCCACGCTCTGCAATAACATTACTGCTAATGAGAGCCTGCTGCTGATGTGCAGCTCTTTGTTTTGCTGTTGATGTCGAGCAGTCAGGTCTGCTTGGTGCATCCATTAGCAATAGAGCCCCGTGTGTGTGTGTGTGTGTGTTTGTGTGTGTGGCATTTCGAAATTGAATTATAATGCAAAACGCAGGCGCCCTCCTCACTTCATTTTTCAAGCCTTGCCTGTGCAGTCTCAGAACCAACAGTTAATAAAGGCAGTTCCTCTGCTCCGTGGAGTTAAACCACCTGATTTATTCCCCTTCAGGAGAACGACTTCCCGTGGCTGACCTTTGGGCAGAGCTGGAGTTCCAGCCCCTGCAGCAGCCCAGCCTGGGTGTGTGTGCCTGTGCCCCAGTCTGCTGTCACTACAGATGGGGCTGGGCCAGCAGCATCTCCCTGAGCTCCAAAGGCTTCTGGATGAGGATCCAAAATTATTAAATGCCAATTTTCATGTGCTCCTTTACAAAATGCTGTAGTGGCTTTCCATGTTTCCTCAACACGCTTCTACTGCTGCTGTAGAATAAAAAGCCTTTGTGATGAATGTAAGGTGCTTATTTGCACAGCAAACAGCGAGGATGTAAAAGTCTGGACAGCTACAGGATGCTGAGATTCACCAGCCCAGCTGGCCAAAAACCCAGTTTAAATCCAAGACTGAAGATTTCTACTAAAAAAACGCTTCATAGGGATTTTATGAAGATAAAAGACAGGGCCATGGAGGAGTTTGTCCTTCCTTGCTGGATGGGCAAGGTTTGGGGAACACTTTGGTTTCCTGTTTGCTGCTAAATTCTCAGGCTGAGGATTGTGTGAAAGCACTGAGAGGATTCTCTGTTCCTGATTGAAGGAGAGTTAGGGATCAAAATTGCCATTTACCAATTGTTTGTAGCTCCCTGTAGTCCACATAGCTGGAGTTAGGAAATTTTGGCTTTATTTAGGATTATTTGCCTTTCAAGGCATTATTAATAGGTTTGGGAGTTCCGTTCTTGGTTTTGTTTGATTTTATTTGTTTTTTTTCTGTAGTGGTTCCTTATGGGAATACTTGCAAATCTTCCTGGGAGATGCCTTTAAAGAATTTCTCCTTATTGCTGGGGGAGGTAAAAGGGTGGGAAAACAATTGTTTGAAAATTATTCCATTTTTAAAGAACATCAAATGTTGAACCCCGTCAAGAGCCAGTCATTCACCATTGCCAACAGATTTATACTGGTGAGCAAGATCAACTTTTATTGTGTAATATAAAGGGGCCTGACAGCCACGGAAAATTCAAAGGACACATAAATTGCCGAATTCTTCCTTTAGCAACAGATAAACGCACCGGGAGTAGCCTGGGGGCAGGAGCTGAGCAGTTTTCTGTCTTACACCGAGCTCTGATCGCTTGGAAGTGCAAATAGGCTGATTTGCTGAGCACACTGATGGCAACCCCCACCGTGAGCTGGCGCTGTAGGACTCGAAAGAATGACTCCAAATATTTCAGGAGGCAAAGAGCACAAAAAAAAAGCTTTTATTGTCTAATTCTCACTGCCTTTTATAAGGTGTTCCCATCCAGACTGAACATGGTTGGTGAATAGGAACGACACCTCTCTGATCCCGTGGGTTAAACCAGAGAAACAGCAAAACTCCACCTGGAGAAAGATTGTTCTGAGAGAGGAGAGTTGTTGGCCAAGATTGTTTCGAGAAGAAGCTTTCCTGGGAAATTTTTTCCTTGGGGAAAAAGTCAGCAGCTGCCAGCAGGCTAAAAAACTTTGAGACTCAGAAATGTCAGGCCCACAGTGAGCACTGAGGGGCTGCCAGGTCAGTTTGGAAGGAGGGAAATGTCCCTTGTGAACTGGACCCCACCCTGGGGACACTCACCTGTGCTGGGGACATTCACCTGTGCTGGGGACACTCACCTGTGCCCTGCAGCCAAGGCCCTGCAGGGGTTAAAGCAGGACACAGAGACCTGTCCACCCCTAACATCTGAAATGGAAATCAATCCCTGCTCCTGGAGATTTAAAAGCCTCGTGGAAGGCTTCAAATAGGGTTAAAACGGAGCTGAGGGAGGGGGGAGGAAAATAAATCCTTCTTTGTTTTTTTCTTGCCGTAAAAGGAACTTCAACACTTCAAGGAGTAAAATTTGAAAACGGCTGCTTGACAGTTTAACATAAACAATTCCAGTGATGAAAGCACAATATGGGGATAATTATCTGTTCAAATAAATCTGATTGATGCTAATGAGCATTTGAACAATTCATCAAGCAGCCAGGGCTTGTTGGCTTTTTTTTTTTTTTTTCTGTCCGATTTTCTTTGGTAAGCAAAAATGACACATCCAAACCTTTTATGAAGTTTTACATCTCCCTCCGTACTTTCCCCATCTTCCACAGAAATCCCTTTTCCAGGAAGGTGCTGCATTTATTCCCACACTGAATTTATTCCCACAGAACATTCCCAATATTCCCTCTTGATAAAGGGCAGCTGAAATTGGGGTCGTCGATGCCCCAGTGCTTCACCCTGGTGCTGCAGTTTGCAGAAGTGATGGGGGGACTGCAGAGCCCCTGGGGGGTTTGTCCTGTGGGGTGGAGCAGTCTCCTGTGTCTGGGCAGTGATTTAGGAGCTGGGAGGAACCCCACAACCGGTGGCCTCTGTCTCTTCCTTCACCCCGTCCTGCTCTGCTCTGGTTTTCCTTCACTTGTTGTCTTGCAAGTGGTCAGTGAGTTCTTCCTCAGAAAATGTCCACAGGCACAACAGGAAAAGCTGGATTTCTCCTCAAATCCAAAAAGTATTGACCAGTTCAACCACTGACTCTGATGAGGGGGAGTGCTGAGAAGAAAATACTTTTTCATGGGACTGTACTCCTAATATCTGTTATTTAAATACAGCAAGCAGAAGAAAATCCAGAATGCATTGGATGCCAATCAGATTTAAATTATCTTTATCTATTACAAATATCAGACTATTTCATTCCATTTGTCCATCTCCTAATAATTTATCCTTGAAACTCTCAGTTCCAGAGCTCATGGCGACCGATTGCCCAGGAATTTGTGCCCAACGTTGTTTTCCTCTCCTTCCCTTTTAGCCAGACAAAACAGAGATTTTAACTACTGCAGTCCAAGACAGAGAAACAATAACGCATCATTCAAGGGACAATTTGCATGGGGATATGATAGGAAGTGTGGCAAAAATTCACAGAATATCCAAACTCCCAAGGAAGCGCCGTGAATATCAAGCACACAGCAATGAGGACGGGACTGCACATAATTTCTCAGCCAGGAGAGGGCTGAATTGGTGGCTGTGCCTTACCAGCATCACTGTGAGTCATTCCCTCCTCACCCAGCACAGGGATTGCCTCGCCCTCTGCATCCCAGGCAGTGTCACCTCACTTCCCTGCAAAACTCTGCCCGGCCACTGGTATTTCTCTGTCCTTCACGGCACATTTGTGTCCTATTTTTTCCTTCTAAGATGCCCAATATTCCCAAAACTCCTTAGAAGATAATGCCTCCAGCACGCATGGATCTTCCTGAATACTAATGAGCCTTCTGATATGTGTTCCTCATGCTAAAGAGTCATTTTAGTCGTATTTGTATTTGTATTTTTACTTAAGGAAGTAACAAAAAAATTCCTTCTGCAAAATCATTCCATTAACCAGTGTGTCCACTTCAGCTCGTTGGTCTGCAGTGAACGAACAGGGGTGTTGTGTTTGAGTGAATGTTTGCAGCTCCTGCCAGTGTAAATCCATTTATCTCCCGGTACTTGGACACACCCTTGAGCACCATGTATTGAGACTGCACGAAGCTTTGTTTGTTTTGTTGTTTTGGGTTTTTTTAAGTGCTCTTTCAGGAGGCAGCACCATCCAGCACTTCCCTGAGTAGCACCTGACACCTTCCAAGGGAGTTTAGATGGGACTGTGGCAGCAAAGCCCCATTTGATGCTCAGGAGGTGCAGGTAGAGAGGTCAGCTCTGTTCTGCAGCTGAGGAGGGAATTTCCCCCCCAGAACCAGCACAGGGAGTGGAACCAAAAAAACAGCTTGGGTGGGGTCCCTCAGCTGAGGGATGTGCTTTGGGATCCAGCTGCAGGAACTCCTGTGTGTCTGTAGGGATGGATGGATGTGGGCCTGATATTTCTGGGTCTGAGAGATTTTTAGCCTGCTGGCAGCTGCTGACTTCTTCCCAAGAAAAAAATTCTCAGGAAAGCTTCTCCTCAAAACAATCCTGGCCAACAACTCTCCTTTCTCAGAACAATCTTTCTCCAGGTGGTGTTTTGCTGTTTCTCTGGTTTAACCCATGGGATCAGAGAGGTGTCGTTCCTATTCACCAACCTATGGGAACACCCTATAAAAGGCAATAAGAATTAGACAATAAAAGCCTTTTTTTCTGTGCTCTTGGCCTCCTGAAATAGTTGGAGTCTCTCATCTTTCTTTCGTGTCCTACAACGACAGATGGAGATGTCTTTTCACTCCGTTTTTCACTCCATTTCTCAGGGGACACAAACCCACAGCCCTGGCAGAGGGGCGGATTTCCCTGGGCACGGCTTTGGGGTTTGTCAGCTCCTGCCAAAGGATGCTTTAAGAGCCTTGAAAGCACATCCAGCTTCATCCAAGTCCCAAAGAGAGAAAGTTAAAAACTCTCATGGCTCAGCAGATGAGACTTTTCCCTCTCTCTGCTGGAGCCAGGACGAGGCTCCAGCGGTTTAATGTGTTTAGAATTGGATATAGATTTTTAGGAATTGGATATAGATTTTTAAAAGGAGCTCAGAAGATTTAATTCTTGCCATCTCCTCGGTCATAAGGAGCCATTTATTACAAAAAGAAAGATGAAAGATTTTTAATTGAACTCCAAATTAATTTCAAAACGCATTCTTTTCTTTACATGAAAAGCAATTTTTTTGTGTGTCCATGTTTCACACATACATTCCAGAAAACTGGTTTTCATGGAGGCTCAGGCACTGGAGCTGCCTGTGCTGTGATGATTTTTGGTTACACAGAAACCTCACTCGCTATAACCAATAATGAAAGCACATAATGGAAAAAATGTTTTAAAGCCATTTCTTAAAAAAACCCAGCAAAAGCTTAATAACAACTTAAAACCTGTTGAGGCAAGTTCTTGAGATTTGGGAGCGCTGGCTGTAAACAATTTTTTCTCGCTGTCTTGCCCTGGAAATCCAATTTTGTTATTATTAAACGTACTGAGGTATTCTTGTTAAAAGCAGGACTAAAAATAACCTCTCAGCTTGTGTTGCACTGGTATTTTTGGGTCCAAGGATTTGTCCCTCCTATCAATCGGTGCTTTGTATTAATTAATTTCCAGTGGCAACTTCATTTTCTCCTCTGTGGCTCGATTCCAAAGAGATTTCGTGTTGACGGGTTTCGGGTGTCCCGTTCTCAGTCACGACAACGACACGAAGGCTCCGACTTCCGAAGGCTGGAAAAGTGACTCCCTTATCCTCGGGGAGTCTCTTTTTTTTTGTACCATTCTACACAGACCAACTGGATTGGTGACACAAAGACAAACCTCTTCACTCACATTGGCCAGACCAGAGGGACATCAAGAGAAGTCCCTCCTAAGGAAAGAATGTAAATATGCCTCCTGTTTACAGAAAATTCCCTGGGGAAAGGAATTCCAGAAAACCAAACCACCTCAGGCACGAACCATGGCTGCAGAGGATGGAAACCCCAGGCCAGCACGTCCCTGCCATGAGGCAGAGCAGTGTCAGGCCCCAGCAGGACGCAGGCAGGGGCTGTGGGGACGTCCTGCAGGTGCTCGCTGTGAAGCGTTGACAGCTCAGCGCAGGAGGAAAAGGACCAGACTGAAATGTGTCACCGTCTTCCGCCTCCCACCGCCGCCGTGTGGGAGGCTGGGGCGCGTCAGGATTTGGTGGCCTATTTTCTGTGCTCCTACAATGGCTGGGAGGGAGAGCCCAGCTCTGCTCCTGCCTCTGCCAAGCTCTCGGCGGATCTAAACAGCAGCTGCTGCTAACAGGGACGGCTCCCCACGAGTGTCTGAGGGGCAGGGGGGTGAGGTTATTTCTCACCCTCGGGGTTGTGGAGCCACCCTTCAGTCCCCTTCTGCTGAAGGCCAGCAGCTCTGAGCCTCAGTGTGGAACAGATGGCTCCTGAGGAGCTGTCAGTGCTCCTGTCACTCAGGGGAGGTCAGGGAGGGGACAGGAGGGACAGAGGAGCGCTGGTGACACTACATATGTGCTCTTACTCTAGGGCTTGGGCTGAGGAAATAAGTCTTCTTCATTCTTCTTTTTTTTTTTTTTTGTTTGTTTTTAAATATTCCTCCCTGCAGGGGAGCTTTGTTCCCCAGTCTGGCAGTCTGGGAACAAAAGAAAGAATTTAATAGCTCCTGGCTTCTAATCTCAGGGCAGACAGAAAACTTCATTGTGACCCCGAGCAAATTATTTAAACTCTCAACATCAAATTCACCTCTATTCATGCTCTCTGCGACCTCAATGTCATTACACTGAGAACTTAATTTGCTCTACATTCCCTCAAATGTAATCCCAAGATTTGTGTTTGTCTTTCTCACAAGCACTTTGCAAGGGAAGGTTCCTTTTCTCCTTTTGCTACAAGTCTGCATTTCGGAGCATTACAAGAGCTGTGGACTGTGCCCATCCCAAGGTTTTGTTCTTCAGTGTTTGGGGTGGGGTCATGGATGAAAATACAGACACAATCATAGACTTGGAGGGAAAAAGGTTCTTCATGTGCTCTACGTCCCACATGGAGAGGAAAAGCCCTGCTACCTCAGCACAGGCATTCTGCTCACCTTTAATTTCCTGATTTCGTGGGTTTCTTCATCTTCCAGGCTCCAGGTGCCTTCTTGGACTCTCCCAATCCCCTGGCCAAGGGCAGTGCTGACAGATCCCACCTCGGGCAGCAGAGGGAGGGAGAGGCAGCTCCTCCTGCTGAGTTGCAAGGCTGCTTCCTCTTTTTGTTTTTGTTCAGTTCCAAAGGAGACGGATCCGCCCCTGGGATGGAGAGGGACACTCCTCACCTCCTGTGACACCTGCTGTTGTCACAGCTCAGCAGCCCCGTGAGGGGAGCAGGTCCTGCTGCAGGGCTCCCTGTGCCCCAGTGCTTTCAGGTCCTGCTTCATTCAAATTTCTGGTGAACTGGGAGAAGCTCACAGACCAAGGACAGTGGATACGGGCTCCTTGCCTCTAACACTTGCCCTACAAGATGCTTAAAAAACCACAAACTTGCTTTCAGGCACAATCATTTGCCTCTAAGATATAGGGTGTAAGTGCATTAAAAGGTGCAAGAAGAACATTTTTGTGTTGGCTTTGCCTTTGGGTGTTCATGGGGAAGATGATGCTTGGATCTTGGAAAAACAAATTCCCAGTTTGTGGTTGGCTGCCTGGAGTGCTGCAAACAAGGGCTGCTGTGCATTCAGATGACACAATCCTGTGTCTGCCCAGGCCTGGTGGTTTAAAAAAAGAGTCAAGCTCAGCCATCCTGAACCACAGCAAACAGAGATTCTCCTTAGGATTGTGCTTGAAGCGGCGAGATCAAAACACTGGAGAGGGTAAACAGGAGCTTGTTGTGCTGATGGCTTTGGCTGAGTCGTATTTCTTCTGAATAAATTGGCAGCAACTCGGGGAATTCTGCTGGGACTCCCCTTGCACTTCTGAAGTATCACCTAAGCAGCAGCTCGGGCTTGCTTTATTTTATGCTTTTCCCAGAAGAAATACTGCAATATCTGAAGCTTAGGGTTGTTTTTTTTTTGGTGAAGTATCACTTTCTCTCACTCTTTCATTGCATGCAGCTATTTAAATCTCCCACTCTGTGTTTCTTTGGTAGAGGAATTTAGGGCGAGCACTTGCTCCTGCTCCTGCACAAATATGAGTTTTCCCAGATGAAATGTTTTCATATTGTCACGAGTTTGAGGGGTTTTAGGAGTATATTATGGGCCAAGTGGCATAAAAAATGGATAACAGAAGTGCAGAATTCCCTCAGAGAAGGTGAGCTCTGTGTCTCCCAACGTTCTTTGTGATGAAGAACGTGCTGGGACAAGGATTACGGGGCCCTGCTCAAGCTCCTGGGGTTGTGGCTGTCCTTGCAGGGTCAGTGCCATGCTCTGCTCTCCTGCAAAGCCTTGAGCAGGGCTGAGGGGCTGCAGAAACACCAGGCACAGCAGGGGAGACACTTTGCAGTCCTTTTCCTTTGGAAGGAGAGCACAGATCACAACCCAGGGCGGGTAAGGGGTATAGGGGTGTGGAGGGCAAAGGGAGGGAATGCACTGGGGTGATTCTCTTCTTCAAATGTCATTTTAAAAGGGGATGAAAGGAGAAAATGGAGGTAACTGGGCTCAGCAAGGTGCCCCCTGCTCCTGAGAGCCCAGGCTGCTGTTTCTGTGCCGACACTGGGGGTCAGGAGCACAACCATTGCCTCTGGACGTGCTGGACATCCTTTGCTGGGCCGAGCAGGACACAGAACCCTGCGGGCATTTATCCCCGAGGGAGGAGAGGAATAAAAAAACCCAACCGAGGCTGGCTCTGCCTCCTTCAGCGTTCTGTTTCAGACTCCTCGCTGCACCAGCAAGTGTCACTATGGGCTTTGCTATGCGGCAGCGGGGAAGGGAATGTGAGCTCTGCACAGGAAAAGGGAAACCCTGCTCCTGATGAGGAGCGTGCCCTGCCACACCTCTGCCTGCAGCCAGACACCCTCAACTCCGCTCTCCCCGTGTTTTCAGCGACAGGGTGACCCGAATGACCTTTTAAACCTTTCTGGAGATATATTAATATTGGATTAAATGACAAAATCTGATTTTTTTTCTCATGGGAATGATTCCTGCTTGTAATAACCATGTTTTCCTTTTCAAGGCAGCCCACTTGGTCAGCCACGCCTTTAAGTTCACCTTGTTGGATTTTCAAATTTGGATCTGGCAGTGGAAGTTCATTGGGGGTACACTGCTCCTTCTTCAGACAAGAAAATGAAATATTTATTAATTTAGAAGAAATGAAGTGAAATCCGTGACTGCACTTTTATTTCTCCTCTGCTTTTTCGATGTTGCTGAATATTTTGGCAGCATTTTCGATGTATTTAATATTAGATGGGGAAGTGTGAAAATGGAAATGCATCGGGGAAATGGAGAAACACCAACATTCCTGTTACTGAAACAAAACTAAATTATTGTGACAAATACTATCATGAATATGGAAAGGAGGCGAGATTGTATTTTCTCCTCCAACTGCCTAGCCACAGTTTTGTGCTCCACAAAAAGAAAAT
The DNA here is from genome assembly GCA_013397395.1 of Sinosuthora webbiana. Lineage (NCBI taxonomy): Eukaryota > Metazoa > Chordata > Aves > Passeriformes > Sylviidae > Sinosuthora > Sinosuthora webbiana. The sequence goes on from VXBN01016277.1 coordinate 215,656, forward strand.
GCAGTCACGTGCCTGTGGCACTGAAATGCTAAGCTCTTAAACAAATATTATCTGCAGGACACATAAAAACTCATTAAAGGTACTACTAATAAACATTTCTTCCTTCCCTACATGAAGAGTTATTTTTAACCCTTTGTACCTAGCTGATCCAGGGCACCACAAAATCCCAGAAATTACACGTCATTTCATTCATCTGTGTGTGGAGTTGGTGTTCTGGGTGAAATCCTCCCCGTGCTGGAGTGAATCCCTCTGGTTTCTTACCAAGCTGGGGTTCCACACTTCATCCCACAGTCATGTGCTCTGTACCTTTCCCCAAACCCTCTGGAGTGCTGTGGGAGGTGTGGGAGGGGGAACGTGGTGTGCAGGGACTTTGGAACAGGAACAAACAACCCAGAGCGATCACTCACTCCCCAGGCAGGTTTGGGCTGCAGGAACCACAAACCCCAGCCCCTTCCCTCAGCTGGGATTTCCTTTGTGGAGAGAAGTGCTGGTGTCTGAGGGCTGGCCCTGGGCCTGGCAGCGTTTCAGGGAAATGAGGAGCAGGAATGCATCCATCCCTCTGTTTAATTCATTCCCCGGCAATCCTGCCTGGCCTGAGTACACTACAGAGGGACATTGACAACAGGAGGAATGACTAACTTCGGGGAGGAGAATCACAATTGTTTGACCTTTCATAGTCTCTTTTCATCAGCTCCACGGAAAAGAATATCATCGCTCAAAGCTCCTGTTCCCTCAGGTTTCTTTCACTTTAATAACATTCCTGCGTGGATGTAATAAAAGCCTCTTTTTTTTTTTTTCATCAGCTCGTTTTTCTCCCTTTATTTCTGCCTGCCGTTCCTGACTTCGCAGATCGCGACCAGGACAATAGTAAAGCTCCCAGACAATGCTGGAGGAGGCAGCATCTTTGTCTTAGCCACCGAGTTTCCCATTTCCGTTGTGCTCATTACAATGTGCCCCGTAAAACGTTTGATATCGCGGATTCGGGGGGTCAGCTGGTGAGGTGGCACCTGGAGTAATCCTCAATAATCAAACCCTGCTGGTTACTACCCTGAGCTGACAAGCCTTGCCAAGCCATGGAGCCGTTTTTATGATACGAGCTGGCTGCTCTTCTCCTGGAACAAAAACGTTGTCACAAAGAGCCGTCGGTTTGTGACAAGCAAAAAGAAACGTGGATTTGTTGTCTTTATGATCGGCTCATGGAACTCATTTCCTCGGGAGGCCGTCAGATTTTTGTCTGCTTGTACTGTTAGAGGGAAAAAAACTTGGTTAAAGAAAACTCCCCCAAATAAAAATTCTTTTAGTCCTTCTCCCATCCACTGTAGGCAGCTGTTTGCCCCCTGAAGTTTCCTCCAGTACTGCCTGTGCTCGAGCTTTGAAAGAGAGGAGACAAACTCATTAGGCTCAGTCTAACCCCTGAGACTGCAGTGATTTTAACCTGGTTTCTTCTAGGGCAGTTCTAACCTGAGGTGATCTGTGCTGAAGGACCTGATCTTTTGGTGAAGCTGAATGTGTTTAAAAACCAGCTCCAGGCACATTTCCCTCAAGAAGAAGGTGCAAATCTGTTCAGGATGATTTCTGGGGCTTGTGTGCCTACCCTGCTGCCGATGTTTTTGTGTCCAAGCCTTGCTGTCCATGCTGGGTTGCAGACCAGAGGAGTATCAGGGCATTCCTGATTTCTTACCATCATATTTTTGTAATCCGTGATCTTTAAAAAGCTGCAGGAAGTGAAGGTGTGTCCGTGCCCTGCCCTGTGCTCCTGGAGTCACTGCTCCAGACCTGCCCTGCCCTTCCTGATGCCTTGGGAAGGCTGAGGTGGAGCAGGGACTGGGCAGAGCTAAGAGAATAAAGTAGAGATTTATTGAAAGGCCTTTAAGGGAACATCTTGGGCAGGACAAGAGCCTGGCCAGGGCTACATCCATGGTCGACCCAGAATGGTCACAAAATGGACCCAAAATGGTCACAAAATGGACAAACGGTCCCGAGGTCTCACACTTCTATAAGTTCTGGTCCATTTGTACATTGGGGTTTAATTGTCTAATTAAAGTTTCAGGTTATGAGGTCCCATCCTTCTTGTTTTCTCTCTTCAGCCCACCCTTGTTTGTGCCTTTGGGCTGAGAGTTGTCCTTGGTGTGCAGCAGGAAAAGGATTTGTTTTGTGTCCCTGCTGTGTGCAGAGCTGAGAGACACTGGCTGTGAGCTCAGAGCTGCAGCCCTGGGCACCACAGAACCTGAAACACATGAAAATGAAACCTCAAGGCATCATTCCTGCCCCCCAGCCCCACTGTGTGTGAAGGACGTGCTTCCATCACCCCACACTCCCCTGGGCAAGGGAGATTGGTGATCCTTTCTTGTGAAACGCACCAAAATTGGTTCAAAACCTCTGGTTATCTGGCAAGGCCAAGCTGGGATGTGCTGCCTTGGCACTGCCCACATGGCTGAGCTCTGTCACCTGGGCCAGACACACCCCAGGCTAGGAAACTTCCCTCCAGTCACAGTTTTCCTTTATTGGAGGACTTTTCTTGCTTTGATTGTGGTATTTTTTCTTTCCTCTCGGAAGCCTCACTTTACAGCACTGAGAGCCAGCTATTTCTGGGACTGTTTGGAATTCTAGATATTTCAGAGCATAGATTCCTAAACCCTTGCTTTGTGTATCTGGAGGAGGGGGACAGTTTTGACACAACTAGATTCCTAAACCCTTGCTTTGTGTATCTGGAGGAAGGGGACAGTTCTGACACATCTGTCTTGCACGGGCACCAGCACCTGGAAAAACAAAGATATTAACAGCAGCTGACACTTCCCTCCACTCCCTTAGTGAGCAAAAGCTGCTCAACAAACAGAATAACCGAAAACCAACCCAATCTCACAGGGGCCTGCAAGTGCTTAACCCCCTAATACAAAAATAAACCGCGGTCATAAAGAAACGTCGCACTGAAATTAAACAAATGCCGTTAAAATCCACGGGCGTTGTGGCACGTCCTCTGGAGTGCAACAGCACGTGTGCCTTCGTAGCTGGAGCCCTTTTTACTCACAAATTGACACTTCACAAGACGTTTTAATCATCCTTCATATCTACAGCAACATTCTGCCATTTGGTTCTGAGGAATCTCTGTAATAAACACGCGAGCAGCTCATTAAGCCTCGCTAAACACTTGTGTGTTAGCTAAGAGTTATTTCATATTTTAAACAGATAAATGGGCCCAGCATGCCTAAACGGCTTGTGGAAGATAATCCATCATGTCAGCTGCTCGGGGTGGCAAATCCTCGCAGAACCCAGGATGCTGCCGGGTTTGCAGAACGTGGAACAAGTTCCTTTTTTTTAACCCCGAGCCCAAGGAGCATCACGTAAATCTGGTGTTTAACTGCGCCGGTTCCCTTTGCCCAGTGCTCGGGGGGACCGTGGCGCACGCAGTAAATTACTGTGGGGAGAAATCTCCACCAAGGTAACAGGTGCCAAATAAAATGTATTAGTCAATAAAAAAACTATTAGAAAGCAAGTCCTTTTAATGTGATTTACAAGAGGCTGGAGTTACAAAGCGGCAAATGGGAGGAGAGAAAATTACACCACGAGCGGTAAAGGGGACCGCAGTTCTTGTGGTAAATATTGGAAAATAAAGGAAGAAAACTCTAAGTAGGCACTGACCATGGCCTGCTAACATCCATTCCCAAAGGAAACAGCCCGGAATTTTGAAGGGAGATGGCAGGGAGATTTATTCCTTGTGGTCAAAGCTCAAGTGCAAGGCCGTGCTCTGATTACCTTCCCACTGCACCATCAGAGAGGTTTGTGAGGGGGAAGTTGTTGTTTGGTGTGGACAGAGAACGTGGGGATCAAGGAGAGGAAGTGATCAATTAATGACAACTCCTGACAGGGCAAATTTTAGCAGTGCCTTAGGGCTGGCTGCTGCTGCTGCTGCTGGGGGAGCTCCGCTCCACACAACGGGGTGTCCTGCCAGAGCACGAGGCCACTGCTGGGGAAAGAGGGGCTCTGATGGGGAAAAAGGGGTTCTGATGAGGAAAGAGGGGTTCTGCTGGGGAAAGAGGGGTTCTGATGAGGAAAAAGAGGTTCTGTTGAGGTAAGAGGGGCTCTGTTGGGGAAAGAGAGGTTCTGCTGAGAAAACAGGGGCTCTGTTGAGGAAAAAAGGTGTTTTGTGGAGGAAAGAGGAGTTCTGCTCAGGAAAGAGGGGTTCTGTTGAGGAAAAAGGGGTTCTATTAAAGAAAGAGTGGTTCTGTTGAGGAAAGAGGGGTTCTTCTGAGAAAAGAGATGTTTTGTTGAGAAAATAAGGGTTCTGTTGAGGAAAAAGGGCTTCTGTTGAGGAAATAAGGGTTCTGCTGAGAAAAGAGGGGTTCTGCTGAGAAAACAGGGGTGCTGTTGATGAAAAAGGGATCCTGCTGAGGAAACAGAGGTTCTATTCTCCCTGGGCTGAGGGATGCCTGCGAAAACCCCATTTTGCCCCAGGCTCCCCGCCTGAGGGCTGGGAAATCCCTTTGCTGCAGAGAGAATCAATGAGAGGAGTTATGTAACGGGTCGGCGTTGTTGGAGAAGGAAAACATGATTATTATTTTCGGGATCTGTGATAAATCCAAACACGGAATGCTAATGTTGACAAAAGAGATTTCTGGTGCCATGAACCAAAGGCTGTTTGCACAATAGCTCAGAAGCAGGAAATCTCCCCGAGGTGATGCTGAATAAAGCGTGTGCATAAGCAGTGTGTTAGTTTAGCTCCTGGTCTGTGGTGGATCTGAGTGCCCTCGTAAATTCACACCAGCGGAAAAAAAAAAATAATAAAAAAGAAAAGGAAATAAAAAAAAAGAAATGGGAAGGCTGCGTGGAAACAATTTATCTAAACGATGTTATATGATTTTGTGTGGAGGGGTGGCAGGAGAAAAGGAAGGCAAAAAACCCGTGTCAGATTTAACCAGCCCACTCTGGGAAGGCCAACCCAAGCCCTGCATTCTGAATTAGTGCCCTGCAAAAGGCAGGCAGCACAAAATCTGTAATCTGGGCACTGAGCTGCTTCTCCACGTTACGTGCTGTGTCACTTTGTAGTGCGGCAAAATACTGCCAGAGCTACACCTGGTAATTAACTGATGATTTTACACACATCTGCATCACAGAGTCTGTCTGTCGCTACATGACTGGTATTCTGACGGCTTGAATTTAATTTAGAGCCGGGTTGGTGTTAGGGTATTACAGGTTTGAAGATAAAAATTGGTGTTGTGCATGTTTCCCTTAAAATTTCCTGAAGCTAATCAGTTTGTCTTTGAGGAGAGGTACCGCTGGCAGTGGGACAAACAGAAAGAAAAAGGAAAAAAAAAAGGAAAAAGAAAAGAGGAAAGATATTTTCTACAGAAATATATGGACAAGGGAACTATGCCTCATGTGTGACCTGATGTGTTCTCTTCTGGCTGCTGCCTCAGCTGAGTTTCAGAGTTTTCTTCATGAGCCACTGGGGCTTAGAAGGGACATGGAAGAGTTGCCTCCACTGCTGAGCAGAGAGGAGCCTCTGAGAGCCAAAATCTGCTGCCAGGCTGAAGTCAGGCAGTTCTGGGGTGACAAAGTGCCAGCTCCTGTGGGATTGCCTGCACGGGATGCACGACTCCATGAAAATGAGCTTATCCATTCTGAAAATGCATTAATGGGTCTCAGCTCAGCAGGGGAAAAGTCAGTTCTCTGTGAGTGCCTGCAGTGAAATGTGCAGACTGTGAGTCCTCCTGTGCTCTCTCCTTCAGGAGATGGGTCCCAGGATGGGAAAGACAGGCTGGGCGGGACTGGGAGAGGTTGTGCCCAGCAGGAAGGTTTGGCTGAGGAACTCAATGGTGAACTGAAAATCCTGACAAGAAAAGTGAGTACAATAACTGAGGTATTTTTAGACCAAAGCCTCTTGGGAAAACCAACTTCAAAAAGTGGAATAATCTGCCTCCTAGAAAGTGCAATTAAAATCATAACATTTAGCTTCATCAGCTACTTATTCCCTATAGTTCAAATTTCATATATTTGCACTGATTTGTGGAGTTGTGTCTCCTGTACAGAGGGGAAACAATATTCAAAATATTTTCTGGTTGTGAAGGAGGCTTGAGATGATGTTAAAATAGCATGTAAATGGGATGAAAAAAAATTCTGCCAGCTGATTTTTTTATTTGGTCACAATTCCCAGGAGAGGAGGCAGGACTGAGTAACCAAAATATTCAACATTCAACATTCAACATTCATGGATCAAATCAACTGCTCTGATTTTGCCATTGGTGGAATAAAGCATTTGTAAACCTGGTGAATCAAATACCTGGCACAAAGCACGGGCTGGCAAACTCAGGTATTGCTGGGAAATCACCCCTGGGCTGTGCCCAGCTGGGTAGGGGGCTAGTGATTTTCATGAGCCTGAGGAAGCAAAGGAATCTAGAGAGGGCATTTGGGCACTAAAGAATGGCAAAACTCTGGGACTGCCAGGAGGGTTTGGAGTTCAGCCTGGCCCTCCTCAAAAACACTCTGAAGACTGGGGGGCAGCTTTTCATCTGCCTGAGAGTGAACCAAGCTGATCATCACAGAGCACCTGCCTCGCCTCTGCTGCTGCTCTGACCTGCAGCCACCGAGGGGTTGTACAAACAAACAGTGTCACATCTGCAAATAACCCTCAGGAGTTCTGAGCCGGGAATTTTGGCGATTTATTGGATGCTGGTATGAGGAGAACCGAGCAACTGCCTCAGCTTTGATACCCTCCTTTCATCCTCAGGCAGGAGGAAGTGTGATACAGCAAGTGTTTAAACATTTGCCATCAGGAATGGAGATGGGAAAATGGGAAGGATTTTGTTGGAGCTGCCGTCAGTGTGCAGCCAGATGGGAAACCAGGAATGGTTTCTGCATGGCAGGGAGGAATCCAACTCCTTTGGGCTGTAACTGCCCGAGGGTGTCCAGTGCAGGCATTTCCATCGCTCTGCTCTGTGCTGTATTAGCTCTCAGGTTTGTGCTCTGTCCCCCAGAGTTATTCCTGGTTCTCACACTGGGGACAGTTGTCTTTACGAGGTCTTGCCCTGTATGGATAATCTGGTTACCTCAGCCTGCTCCTTGCCAAGCCTGGCAGGAACCTTGTGTGCGTGTCACTGCCAGCACTTCAGCCCTGGTCTGCACCTGAAAGTACAGCAGGACCCCAGAAAATACAAAAACAGCGACTGGCATGTGCTGCTCTGAGCAATAATCCAAATGATGTATTGATATACAGGTGCGAGGGAGAACTGGGAGGGAACAGAAATCCGTGGCAGAAATTGGTCTTTATCTGCCCTGTGCTGTGCAAGGAAAAAAATCCAGCCTTGCAGCCAAATTGGATCCAGTTCAGGGATTGTTGAAATGAGCCAGCTCTCTGTTGGTGCTGGCTGAGAAAACTGTTGAGGTATTATCTGTGTCGGCTGTGCCGCAAGAACAAAGACAAATAAAAATTGCATTTGCAAGCTCCGATAGCCTCGGTGGTGTGGGACAACCTTGCCTGACAGCAATAACCCATAAAAACACCCTGGGATGGATCACCTCGGAGTGATTAACTTCCTGAAGAAAGGAGGATGTTCTGTGAGCCAGAGTACATTTTTCTGAGGGAGCTGAGGGGATCGATAACGTCCCTTTGAAAACCTTTTCATTGCTCGGGGAAGGAAAATTAACTCGAGGTGGTTTTGGAGTTATTGAGGGGCTGAGCTGGAGGTGGGTGGGATCTCCCAGCTGCATTCCCAATTCTGGAAGAGCAGAGCTGGTTCTAGGCTGTGCTGGAGGTACCCAGCTGGGATAATTAGGATTTGGGAGCAGGAAACATCCAGGCTGTGGATACATTCTGGGATTTCTGCTGATTCCCAGGTTCACTTGCCATTCCCAAGATATTCCCACTGAAAGAGAAAAGCCTTATGAGAACATGATGAGACTTAAACAGCATTCATGGACGTGTTGTGGGGATTATCTGTGTTTGAAAAAGGAATCTGCATGTGAACTGCTAACTGAATTTTAGTCTCAAGTGATATATTTAACATTTGCAATGATTCTCAAGAGGAAAACACATAAAATATTTGTAAAGGATATTGATTTTCAGGTTCCATTTGTTTAAGAAATATTTGGTACACCATATTTTGATTTCTGATTGAGACGTCTGATTTTGAAAGGAATTAAAATTTGAAAGGAATTTAAATTTTCAGGCAAGCGTTCCAGACCCTTGGGAATTCCTGATGTAAATTCATGAGTTCGGATGACAAGGAATTAAACTGGTTATCCAGATTAGGCTTGTAATACAAAGCCATTTCATTAATATAAAAGCTCCTTTCAGCCCTAAAATGATTCCCCAGCCTGTCCCATGGCAAGCTGCTGGTTCTTTCTCGGTGGCTCCCAGTGGCATCACACGTTTAAAATGTGAGTGGCAGGTCAGTGAAACCCAGGCTGGCTCACAGGGAGGAGCACCAATGATGCAGCTCCTGCTGCAGCACACGTGGAACTGGAACTGATTCCCTCTGAGCACTGGAATTGATGTCTTGGGAAGGCTGAGCTGGAGCAGAGGCTGGGCAGAGCTGAGAGAATAAAGCAGAGATTGGACCCTAGAGTTAATAAAACCTGGGGGCTCAGGGCAAGGATTCACTCAGTGCAGGAGCTCTTTGAGGGTGGGAATTAGTTCCACTTATCTCCAGCTGAAAAATTCAACTTCTTATTGACAGAGTGTGCCAGGAATGCCAAATCAATAATGGAAGGCATTGTGGGATGATTATGGCAGCAGGCACGGTGGTTTGGAAGGCATTGTGGGATGATAATGGCAGCAGGCACAGTGGTTCATAAACACAGACATCGCTGTGGGGTTTGGTTTGTTCCCTCTCTGTGCTCTTGGTCCTCTGAGATGAAGATGGCATCGTGGTTGTGCACAGCCAGAGGCATCAGGGGTGGCTGTGTTCAGACTGCTCAGCTGTGCTTTAACAGGGGGTTAGGGGGAGAATTACGCCGAAATTGGAAATGTAACTGTGTCTGGGCAGATAACTGGGATTGTCTACAGCAGCTTTGGTGGCTGGAAGGTTTTGGGTCCGTCCCCAAAAGAGCTGGAATGGACTGCAGGGAGAGTGAGTCCCTGGGAGAGGCAGCAAAAGTTCTGAAATTATATATATATATAATTTGGGCAAAATCTGAGCTGTGATCCCTTTTGGCTCTTCAGCTCCAGATTGAAGTTCCTTTGCAGTGCCTATTCAAAAACCCCGTTTTGCCCCAGATGTCAGAGCACTGAGAGCACCCACAGAAGTCTTAATGGTTCACCTGGAAGCTTTCCTAGCACGCTGCAATAAAGCAGCTGTTATCCAACGTGACACCGGGGGCGTTCCAGGGGCTGGCTGATGTCTGGGCATGTGATGTATGTGCACGGCTCCATTAGCACTAATGGCAGCTAATGGGCACAGCCCAGCACGGGAGGAGAGGCCGTTTCTCCAAGTGTCAGACACTAATAAAAATGACATTTCAATTTGGATGCCCAGCCTTCAATTTAGGCAGCAAGCGCTTGGGATGAATTTTTTGACAGCTCCGGTGCCGTAATTAACTCGAGGCTCAGATGGAATTGTTTATGCTGCTTCAGCTGCTTATTCACACGATTGAGGGCTTCCCTTCCCTTCTGTGACTTTAGGGGGAACATGCTCGCTTGCATTTAGAAGTTTTGTTTGGGTCTGCAGAGTCTTACAGAGGCATTTCTATCAACTCAAAGGCTTGACCCCCTTAATTGTGGATAAATCCAAACATAATTCCAACACAGAATGGGCTGTGAGGGGACCTTAAAGCTCATCTTGTTCCTCCTCTCCTGCCCTGAGCAGGGACATTTTCCACCATCCCAGGCTGCTCCAAGCCTCATCCAACCCATCCTTGGGTCTGGGAATTCCAGGCCCAGAAAATCCTCAAAATTTTGTTCATGCAAACCCAAATACAAAAATAATAATAAAAAAAAACGAATACAGGGTTTGACCTGAAAAGGCTTCCAAGTTCAGAGACCAGAAGTAAAAATGTGAGTTTGTAGTTTAGATAGAAACACATGAAGCTAAGCAGTGGAAAGTTTTAGAGTTTAAAGTTTAAGAAACAGACGTAGTTACAAAGGTAATAAGAAGTTTTAAGGTGTAGCAAAGAAGGTTTGTGCATCATGAGATGATTGGTCAAGAGAATCTGCAATGCAGCAGAGATGTATAAGAGAAATTAATTAGGGATTGGTGTGGAGGTAAAAACATTCTTTGTGGTAGTAGTTTATTAGCTATTTAACCTTTAAAAGACCTTGTAACTTGTGGTCTTGTGACCACAGACTTTCAGTGTGTGGTGAAGGTGTTCTCACCCTTCAATGAGACTGCAGCAATAAATAATGTTTTAAAGCATCTTGAAGTGGTCCTGTCTCTCTTAAAATCCTGGCACTTGGGCACTTCCAGGGATCCAGGGGCAGCCAGAGCTTCTCTGGGCACCTGTGCCAGGGTCTGCCCACCCTCCCAGGGAGCAATTCCTGCCCGATCTCCGTGATCCTGGGATGGCTCTGTGATCCTGGGATGGCCCCGTGATCCTGGGACAGCCCCGTGATCCTGGGACAGCCCCAGGATCCTGGGACAGCCGTGTGATCCTGGGACAGCCCCGTGATCCTGGGACAGCTCCATGATCCTGGGACAGCTCTGTGATCCTGGGACAGCCCTGTGATCCTGGGACAGCCCCAAGGAGGAGAACGAAGCTCTGCAGTGCAGGATAACCAGACCTGCAGGGAACTGACCCATCAGCACCCCCCTGTACCTGGGAACAGCCCTCGTTACACTCTCCCCTCCCTGTCAGACATTTCTGTTGCAGTTTGCATTTCGTTTTAAAAGCAGAATGCTCTTGCTTGAGAAGGCAGGGCTCGGCAGGGCTCTCCTCTGTGGAGACACTGATGTGGGTGAAGGTTCAGCTCCGAGGTGCTGGTGGTGAAGTTGAGAGTTAAACAGGGAGATTTGTGCTCAGTTAGCTTTCACCTCCTCACCGGGATGGACTGGGGATGTTTCAGGCTGGGGTTGTGTATGGAGATCTTAATCTGTGTCATAAATTCACCATCATGGGGCAGCTGCTGGGATAACTGCAGGAGGGAAGGCAGGGTTGGAATGAGAGAGTTCCTGCTGTTCTTCCATCCAGTGTCCATCTCAACGACAGGGGCAGAGGAGAAAGTATTCCTCAGAGTGAATTAAGTGGATCTAATCTTAATTTTTTTTTTTAATGTCTGATGTATCTGAAGGAAGATTTTCAATTATGATACCAGATGTCTAGGGCTGGAGCAGTGGTTGATGTAAATCAGTGCAGCTCTGTTAATTATGAACTGAATGGAATTTCACTTTAAGCGAGCACCACCCTTTGTACCAGGGAGTGAATCCAGCTGTGAGATGTCACATTCAGACAGTAGGGATGCTGTTCCTCCAGTCTAAGGAAAAAGTAAAAATTTTTTAAAAAAAATAGATCTAACTGTTCAGCTGCGGTTGAACACAATGGATGGATTATGAAGACATTGTGCCTTTCATCATCGTGTTAATATGCATGCAGAAATCAATCAACTTAAACATGATTTACTGTTGTTTTTAGAAAAGGCGGTTAAAGGTCTCCTTTCTTCTGGTAAGCAATGTAAATGAGCGGAATATTAAATCCCCCCACTCCATCCATTAGGAAATCAAGCAGTTAAACAAGTGCGAGTGGATTAATTCTCCGAGCAGTTTAAAAGCTTTTCCATTAAGTTATTAACCGCACATTAGCAAAGAATAATGCCTAATGAAAAACGCCTCCGATATCCCAAAACACACAAATCAGCGGAACGCACAAATGTTGGCACGGCTTCCAAACATCGCCGAGCAGTGGCTGCGCCGCACAATTTATCCGGGACCCCATTAACCAAACACTCCAAAGCCATGAGATCTCTGGTGTCTGACGTGAGCTCAGCCAGGTAGAAGGACGAGCTAATTACGGTCTATTAGTGGCAGAGAAATTCAGGAATGCTGCGGGGGGGGTTGAGGTGTGGTGGGTGAGGATTTTGTTGTTGTTCTGGGGGGTTTTTGTTCATGGCTTTCAGGTGGTTCGGGTTGTTTTGGAGGTTTTGGGGTTTTTTGGGTAGTTTGGGGGGGTTTTTTTGTTTGTTTGTTTCGCTTTGGTTTGGTTTTTAGGGGGGTTTGTTTGTTTGTTTTGGTGGTTTGTTGTTGTTGTTGTTGGTTTAGTTTGGGGTTTTTTGTGTATGTGTGTTGGGGTTTTTTTGGGTTTTTTTTATGACCGTCTCATTTTGCAATGTCATTGTTTACATCTTGTGCTCATCCAAGTGACAGAGCCGTCACCAAGGAGCCTCATTCATCAATCTTAATTTTTGCATATCCTCCATCCACTTCTGCCCTCCACCCATGTCCCTCTCCAGCAGCTGACAGGAAAATCCAGAGTGTCATGTCCAAAATCCCATCCCTGGGTAGAAATGCTGAATGTACTCCTGGACATGGGTTGGTTTTTCTTTCCCCCCTCACAGAATTAGGGCATGAAAAAGGATAATGACTGTTAAGCAAAGTTAAAAACAGATTTAGGGAGAATTAAAAGGCAGAAATGTAAGATTAGGTTGAACTCACACTTGGAGGGATTAAGAGACTTTTATTTGTCCTTTGATCTCATTTGTGTTGCTGTAAAGATCTTTAGGGCCAGCGCTGTGGAGGATTATCACCGTTCTAAATCATGGTTGGGATTTGCAGGCATGGATTACACACAGGGGGAAAAGGGTCTCCCGTGGAAATTGCACAGCCAAAATTCTGTCCTGAGGACACAGGAAATTCAGAGCATTTATCACCCATTCTCTGAGGAAAACAAGACTGGATGTGGCACTCGATGTCATAGTTTAGTTGAGGTGCCAGGGCTGGGTTGGACTCGATGATCTTGAAGGTCTTTTCCAACCTACATGTTCTGTGATTCTATGATTCCATGATTCCGCGATTCTGTGATTCCGTGATTCCGTGATTCTGTGATTCCGTGATTCTGTAATTCTGTAATTCTGTGATTCCGTGAGTGATGGTGCAAGGAGAGAACAATGCTCTGCCTTCCCTTCCCCGGTGTTTTTATTTCTTCACTCGGCCACAGTCCCAGGCTGGGTCTGACTCAGATGAGCTCATGTGTTGTAATAGGACACGAAATAAAAGATGTTTGACTGCAGTCAGGAGGCAGGAGAAATCAGAAGGTTTATTTACAATTCATTCAGCCCGTTTATAACACACTGCACTAAAAAACCACATTACAGGTCCATAGGGCTGACACCTCTCCCATTGGCTCAGTAACAGAACTGGCAAAAAACACCTGTAGTCATGGGAAAGAAACATTGTCTACACAAGGTTGTTTTGGGAAAAAGAAAAACTGTTGAAAAGTTTCCCTTGAGAAGAGCTCAGCAATTCTCAGGTTCAGAAAATACCGAGTCCACACTCACGTCCTGTCCATCTGAATTCCTGCCCTTTACGGGCTGGAACATTTGAAGTGTTTGTCCCTCTGGTGTGAGGGAAGTGCTGAAGTGAGGAGTTTCCTGAAGTTTCTCCAGTTGTCCCCTCCAGGCTCCTGACAAATCACCTGCTCCACCTTCAGCAACAGGGAGGCAGCAAAACCCCCAAACGTGCTGAGGTGACACTGCAGAACTGAGAGAAAATGGTGAAGATTTTATTGACACTGACAGTTTGATCTGACAGGACGGAGATTACTGCCAAACACCTTTTTGGTTTTCTCCTCCCGTGGTCCTGTGATAGAGTGGCTGCTCAGGAGTTGTTTTTTTTCCCCAATTAAAAACCACAAAATCCACTGGAGATCCTATCAGGCACTTAACGCCTCGAGTATGATGGATCTCCAACGGAGAGCCTCTTAATTCCACCCTAGCACAAATAGCAATTGTTCAGGATCTATCCAAGAAAACATTAGCAGCAAATTTATCCTGATGTGTTTGTAGAGCAGCCTTCCAGGAGCCTCATCTTTACTCACATCTACTGCTTGCAGCATGGATATAATTGCCACGAAATGCATTTTCTCAGAGGGCAGGGGAAAATAAATATTTTCCTAATGAGGATCTTGTGTTTGAGAAACCCCTTCTTCCCAGGAATGATCAGACTGAGCAGTTTCCTTAACACAGGGAAGCAGAGATGGCTTTAAAAAAAATTGAGGCTTTGCTGACTCCAAGATACTGAATGTAAAGTGAAGATAAAAAGAGCCCCAAGCTTGTTTCTTCCAGCTGAAATGTTATACACTCAAAGCTCAAAAAGGAGTCACTCTCACACATTTTTATTTCAGTATCTTTAGATGCTGTAAAGCTGTGTAGGAATAGAGAATCCCACAGTGGTCACTCGAATCCATTCTCCACGGTCCATCTGTCCTTTATTCTAGAAACAAAAAGTGTTTCTCCCCTGATCTGTTGTTTGCAGTGGTGGGCTCTCATACCCTCCCTCTGGTCACGTCCAGAAACGTGGATTCGCTCCTTCTTCCCACTCTTTGCTACAAAAACCCAATGACTCTAAAAGAACAGTTCCACTCACAAGACCTGTAAGCTGCAGTCATTATTCAAACTCTCCCTGCTAGGGGAGATGAAGTGCTTTACTTTTCCATTAAAATTTTCTACTATATTTGCTTTTTTGTCAAGTGTCTCTTTTGCCATGAAATACCTATAATTGCTCCTTGCTCTTGTTGCTGGATTGTTTTTCTTTTCTGACAAAAACAGCGGAAACTTTAATTGGTTTCACCTTGTGGAGGAAGTGACAGTTCTCTGCCTCCTTTAAGAGATGCATTTATCAATTAAACAATTTCGAATATTTGTTTGGGAAGCAGCTCCCAGCTACTGTTTATTGTGCAAATGCAGCAAGTTCTCTCAGGCACTGGAGTGTCAACTTATCCCTTTTTTAAGCTTTTTGTGGAAGCTGTAAGTCTGCCCATGTGAAAATGGGCTGGGTATTCCCTGGGAAGATTTCTGGGGGGTCTGATCATTTCATTCCATGCATGATTTCATCAAGAAACAGAAAGGAATAAGAAACTTCCTCTCTGTGTTTTGCCTGGGTCAGCTTGTAGATGTTTGCAGGTTGGCTCAACTGATGCAAATGATCTTCTCTCTCTTCCCTTTTCTCTTCTCTTCTCTTCTCTTCTCTTCTCCTTTCCCCTTCCCCCTTTCCCCCTTTCTCTCTCTCACAGCCAGAGTGAGGGCAGCAGGCAGAATTCAGCTCTCCCTGCTCACAGATGATTTTCCTGCTGAGTGGGAAGAGGTTCCAAGTTGCTTTTCTGGTTCCTTTAAGTGGAACTCCTCTGTTGTTGATAAAAAAGCTGTGAACGGGCTCCTCCATTTAGTTTTTGTTTCCACTCTGCTAGAGAGACCTTCCTCTGCTCATAAACGTGGTTGTCCTTGACTTTATCACCACTCGGCACGCCGAAATTTGGACTGTACACTTCAAAATATTCCAAAAAAGAATCTCAGGGAAGCCAGTGGCCTGGAAAACCAAATAAAAATGCCTCCAATTAATAAAGCAAACAGTGCTGGCTTTATGATTTACCTGCAGTTTATCATGGGGATGCCTCTTGTTCAGCAATTTATTTAGCTCCATTAATAACACTGCCTGCTGCAGGCTAATGTTGCCCCTTGGTTCCGGATTATTCATCTTTGTTTTGATCAAAAGCACAGAATATTGGATCCTATTGTGTTTCAGCTCCTCCATTCCTCATGTTCCTTGTTTCCCTCTCCTCTTACAAGTTGTGCACATCCATCTAAAAGTGAAATCGTTTCATAGCAGAAATAAAATTATAAGTCCCCGAGGGTTTCAGCTTCTGTTGCAGCCGCAATCGTTCACCCTTTCCAGTTTGTGAGCAGTCATCATTTAACACAGAACTCGAGTCAGATTTCTTAAAGAGAAAAAAAAAAAAAAAAAAAAAAGAGGAAAAAAAAGTGAAAGGAGCTTGATGACAGAATGTGTTTTCCTGTAAATCACACAGATGGAGCGCGGCGATTGGAATGCAGGGCTGCCACTCCTCCCCACTGCACAGTCATCTAACACCGCTGCCATAAACACGATAAATCAGTGTGCACTGTAACTGCACTGCACTCCCCAGCACCACGCTCCGACCTGATGCGAGCTGCCAGCCATAAAACATTTCCCTCTGCCTCAGCCACTTGTTTACAGCTTGTTTGCTGCCTCTCTAAACTTTCCGATGGCTCACGCTTGACATCAATTGCTGTGGCAGAGGGAGAGCATAAATGAGTGAAACAGACGTGCAGCCATTGAACTTGGGCAAACCGCTTCTGGCGGGCCATGACTGAAGCAAATTGGTTTTGCTTCTTAAGGCAATTTCAATATAATTTTTATTTTTTTTTCTTTTCCTTTGCTTCCTCGGAATGATTTTAAGAGGGTTCACGTTTGGATGACCCGGCGCTAGAAATTCCCGTGGCTAAAAGCCGGGATCACAGCCTGCTCCTGGCTCCTGACGTTCCTGGGACACTTTCCTTGGGAGCGGGGTGTGTCTCTCACCTTGGGGGGAAAATTTGGAGTGCCTTTGATGGGTTTTACTGAGTTCAGAGCGACATTTTTGGAGATTTCACGTTGCTAACAGATTTTACCCGAGCCTTTTCCCGTTCCCTATCAGTGTTTGGTTTGAGAGAAGAGTTTTCCCTGTGTGGATGCTCTGCCCTGGGACTGGGGATCCGGGATTTGGCTGTGCCCTATTCCAGCTCTGGATGGATTCAGGTGAGATCAGCAAACCCTAAATTATGGCCAGGAAATCAGCACATGGGGCAGCAGAGCAGCCTCCTCCCAAAAACCTCTTTCTCTTTTTATTGTCACTCATCACAGATTAGCGGCGGCTTTTTTTTTGTGGGCTGCTGTTGTGATTTGTCAGCAGTTATTTGTCAAGCGTTCTTTAAGGAAAAAAGAGATGATTTTCTCTTTTCCCAGTCTCTTTTTTTTTTTTTTTTTTTTTTTTTTTTTTTTTTTTTTTTTTTTTTTTTTTTTTTTTTTTTTTTTTTTTTTTTTCTTTTGTTTTTGTTTGTTGTTGTTGTTTGTTTTCTCCTAAAGCTGGGCAAAGTTCTTTTCAAGCGCTTTGTGGCTCCTTAGATTCCAACTGTGAGATACTGTCAGAGGAGACTCTTGCAGGATAAAAATAGGAGCTTTCCATGGGGGTCTGTCTTTAGAACACTTACACTTGTTGCCAGGAGAATGCATTTCCCTGCTATTTCACCCTTCTCTTTAGTATTAAAATCTCTTTTTTCTCCTGTGAGCAGGAAGGTAGGGCAGCCAGAGCTAAAGACAAATAAAATTAGCTCTAAATACAGCAACTGTTAGTGACACATTCCAGAATTACAGCAAAATAAACTGCTCAGAGCCCGCTGTTTATCAACTGCTGGAAACCTGGCTGTGATCTGATCGAACAGGGACAGTATCACCTCATTAAACATCACAGCTAAAGCACAGGTGAAGACTTGCGTTTTCTTCTATCACACTTTTGTTTGGATTCTTGGCGTGGGGACGAAAACAACGCGTTTCAAAATCGATAATTTGCAGGGATATTTCAGCTCTTTGCAGTAATTAGAAGCTGAATTATAAAGACAAATTAGCGTTTGTGGAATTCTAATTGTGCAAAAATCCTCCCTGGACTCAGATCTGTAGTTCAGGATTCCTGCCATGCCTGGCATTCACCACTAGCATGAGTTCTTGTGGTGAAAAACTGTTGCTGTAGCTTCTCTGTTCTGCCTAAATTAAATTTAATACAAGCGAAACATCGCTATTTCTTTTAAAACACGGTTGGAACAGAAACTACATGATGTGACATTCTTCAGCCTTGCAAATAAATGTTTTGGTTTCCCTTAAGTATAATGTAAAAATTAACTCGGGAGAAAAAATCCAAAGTAAATTAACTGCAGCGTGATTTATTGCCCCTAAATCCTCGAAAGCTGATTTGAATGGCTGAGCATTTTCGGTGCCAGGCGGAAGGGATGGAGAGCAGCATATCCTGGCTCTCCAAATCACTGGTTTTTGGGTTGGGTGTCAATTTTAGGCGCTGTTATTCAAGGCTTTAGCTCACCACTGTGAGAAAAATCAGAAATTCCCGAAGACCTTCTATGGGACAACTTAAACTCAGGAGTTCCTTTTCACCGATGAGGTAAAAACAAAGAATTTCTAACAGCCTCTTGTACAGTTTGATGTGTGATTAACTCTTCCACAGCTACCAAAGGTCTTCAGGAAGAACAACAACAGGTGACACTGAGCTCTGGTTTTGCAGCGTGCTGAGGTGAATTAATACCCCCAGCAACCTCCACTTCGTGGATTCCTGAGTCACCAGATGCTTCTGAGAGATAAAACTCCTTTTGTTGATGCAGAAGCCAAGGAACCAGCGCAGTGCCTTGCAGAAGGTTAAGCAAGAGCAGTAGAGCCACATCCCCATTTTTTTTTTTGACTCCAAGCCCGGGGTTCCAGCAAGACGCCAGCAATGTCTGCCTGCTGGAAAATGAAATCATGGCAGGCACGGCTGTAACTTCGTTTTAGGCAGCTGGGCTCCCCTGCTGTGGAACAGTCATGGAAAAGAAAATCCAATTTCTCCCATTCGAGCCTGGTTGTATGAGATCCTGCACTCGCTCTTGATGAAGGGGTGAAGAGCGTGAGGTTCTGAGCACTTCGTCTCCTTCTGGGAATCAGTGGGAGTTCTGTCCCTTCCATCTGGGAACTGGGGTGTTGGTGGGGGGGATCCTGGTGGTGCTCACCTGGAATCAGGCCTCACAGTGACCAGGGCTGTCAAAGCAGGAGAAAAATCGAGCAGATTTCAACAAAATCCTGCAACTTGTGCAAAAACCAGACAATCCTTGGGGTGGTGGAGCATGAGCTGCCATGAAGGGGAAGACACACCCAGAGAAAAAAAAAATGGGGGGATGTGCACTTGTCACAGCCAAGTGAAAATGGTGAAAAGCACAAAGCACATTTAGCACAGAATTAAGGCGTTGGGAACAAAAGGCTGAGATGGTAGAGGACTAAAAAATCACCGTATTTTAGGAGGAGATGAATATAGCCGGATTATATTTGTCATATGCAAACAGAATGAAGCCCAAATCTGCCACGGAATGTATAGCAGCGCTTTTAAAAGAGCTAATTCCATAAAGCTTAAAAATAATTACGAGGCACGTTGATTTGGAGAAAAGAATGAAGACCGAAAAATTTGAATAATTGGAGGCTGGGTAAGAATGCTTTGCTAGATGCTGTGCAGAAATATTTCCACAGACGAGAAATTCTCGTCTAATGATAAAATATTTCCCTCTAATGGCTCTAATTGTGGCAGATGCTAAACAGCAGGCAATAAAGCTGTCACATGGAAATTGGCAAATCGGGTTTGGCTGCGTCTTCCACTTTTAAAGGGTTGGCCAAGAGACCCGGGGCCGTTGCTGGTGGTTTGCAGTTGGCCTTAGAACACAAGAAAAGTTCAGAGAAAAGAAAGAAAACTGATGCCACAAAAGTGTTTAAATTTAGGGGGAAAATGTATTTTATAACGTTTTATTAAGGAATTGTATTAGTGTGATTATTAACAATTTGTGGGGTTTTTTTTAAACAAAACAGTCCAGTTCCTACTTGCATGATTAATCACATATATTTAAATATGAACATATATACACATACATAAATATAAACATAGATATAAACATAAATATAAATATTTTATATATGTTTTAAAAATATATAAATACATATACTGGATTGAAGCATTATCAGAATGGTCTCACAACTTCTGTCCAGACAATTTTTTTCTCAGGGAGAGGCAGCATCAATTTTTCATTTGGAAAAAAACAAAAAGCAAAAACAGTTCATTCTCTTTTCTCTTGTTTTTAGAAATAGATGAGTTTTGAGCCCTGCACAATATATCTGCCAGACATTCTGGCCCTTATTCAACAAGATAGATCAGTCCTGAAGATATAAACCAGCAGATTTCAAATAATAAAAAGAAAAGTATTTATATTTTAAAAGGTTTAATTATGAGTTTTAGGAGGAGACAGGCAATCAAAGGGAGGAATTGGAATGCAGGAGTTACAATATGAAGGAATTCTCTCCCTATTTTTATAGTTTTTCAGAATGCTGGAATTGTTCCCTTGCTGGAATGGGTGGATTCTTCAGTGCTGGATTCTTCAGCCTGGGGAATTTTTTGTCCTGACATAACCACCATGCTCTGTTAGAAATGATGCAACTTTGAAAATATTTTTGTAACTGGAGTCAGGCCTTTGCCCAGGGGAAAGGGAATTGAAGGTTCTCCTCAGTAGAAAGGGAATTAAAGGGTTTTTTTTTTCTGTTCCACTGGGTCAGGCCTGGTGAGTTTGACATCTCCATATTCTGGGACCAAGCAGCTGGGTGTCATTTGGGGGGATTTTTCCTCAAATTTGGCAGTTCTGGGGAGCTTTTATGGGTTTGACCCCAAATTTGAGGGGTTTGGGGTGGTGTTCCTGGCTGTTCCTTGAGAGCAGAACCTTCCAGATCTGGAAATTACCCCGTTCCTGGCTGTTCCTGAGAGCAGAACCTTCCAGATTGGGGAATGATCCCATTCCTTGCTGTTCCTGGGAGCAGAACCTTCCAGAAGAGAGAATGACCCCGTTCCTTGCTGTTCCTGGGAGCAGAACCTTCCAGAATGGGGGATGACCCCATTCTTGACTGTTCCTGAGAGCAGAACCTTCCAGAACTGGAAATTACCCCATTCCTGGCAGTTCTTTGAGAGCAGAACCTTCCAGAAGAGGAAATGACCCCATTCCTGGCTCTTCCTGAGGGCAGAACCTTCCAGAAGAGGGGCTGAGCAGCAATCCCGGGAGAAGGGGCTGCCTGGGAATCGATGTGAACACCCTGGTTAATTTTCCAGCCAACCCAAAGCCCCGTGTGACTGCAATGGCAACGCGACGCCGCCCAAAAAACAAGATATTAATTTAGAACATAAGGACGAGGAGAAACAACGCTCGGGGACTGAGCAGAGGGCACGCAGCTCCTCAAGGCTCGTTCCCCTGCTGCCGTGGTACTCAATTAAGCACGAGATGCTCTCGTGATTTTTAATGACCCCGCTGGTTTGTTTTTTCTTTTTGCCTCGGCAGGCAGGGTTCACGGGATTGATAGTCGCCGTGTTCCACGCTTCCCGTTTCTCTGGGGAAACACCTTGGGAATCGCCAGCATGAAGGAAAAAAATTCTCCTCGTAGCAACAAGTGGCTGGGAATCCAGAGATTTACTCGGCGTTTAATGGCGTTGTATAATATTGTTTTTTTTCTAATTGAGTAACGCTCTACATCAATTTGCAGAGTCCCTCCATCCATGTTTAAGAGCTTATTAGTGCTGGAGTCCTTAGTTGGGATTTTTTTGTTTGGATGAGGTGTTTCAGCCTGACAGTGATTAAATCTCCCACCAGGAATGTGGTTTTCCCAAGAGATGAGAATGCTAATGGGCTGGAGATACGAGTAGGAATATGTTAATAAGGGAGCTTCTTCTCCTCTCTCTGTATTGTGCACTCCTCCTCCGTTTTCTGAACTCCAGCACATGGTGTCTGTGTATGCTGGGGGCCCACGGCCTTCCTTTATGCAGATATTGGAAAAGACATCCACAGAAATCCCGGTTTCGCACCATTATGATGGAAAAAATAAATGCGTTCGCATTTCCATATTTCTGCCGCGGCGCTGTCCAGGAGTGCCAATCAAATATGATAAAAATCCAGCGGATGGAAATGTTTCTGTGTCCTTGCAAAAGTCTGCTGCTGCTGCTAATGAGTTGTCTGGAAAGAAATCCACCACCTGGATTTATAAACATTTATAAACATTTAGGGATGGCCAGTTACCACAAACTTCCAACCTGACCTTAAATCCTCTCCCACCAGCAAAGTTTTAGGCTTCCCCTTCCAGAAAAGCAGGGCTTTGATTGACAATCCCTTGTACAAACCTTTAGCTTTCTTTAGATTTGCAATAATTTAAAAATTCAATTTAATGGGGTCTTAGGCAGGGAAGACTGTAGTAATTAATTCAGTTTTGTCAGGAAACACTTAGTATTAAATTCCACCCTTTAGCGGAGGATTCTGCTCATACTTATAAATGTAGTGACCTTTACTAAACATCTGCTGCTGAACGTTTATCCTTTCCTTGAGAGAGAGAGAGAGAGAGAGGGAGAAAGAGAGAAGTTTGTGAGGAAAATTCAAATTTTCGATCTGAAAATACAAAGTTTGGGGTCACTCTGGCTCCTCCAAAATGTCCAGAAGCCATTTCTTTGTTACCACGGGATGGAAACATTTAAAAACACCGAGAAGTTGCTAAAGAATTGAAATTCTGTTCTCTGGACTTAGATACGGAAAACCATCCATTCCAGCCATCAACCTCAGCACCACCATCACCAACCACATTCCCAAAAGTGCCACATAAAGAACAATTATTCCTACAGCCCTGTCACAACACAAAGGATAATTCCTGATTTAAAAAAGAAAACAAAATAAACCCCACAAAACGCTGCTCCTATCCCCGCACAAGAAATTATGACTTTTGTACAACAAGCCGAATGTGATATTAAATCACACAACAGATTGCTCTGGGACTAAACAAAGATCAGGAAACGGCCACCCCAATTTATTATCCTCTGCATTCCTTTATGCAAAGCATTTGGGCCCCGACCCGGGGGCCAGGGCACTCGGATCTCGTGAAAAGCAAAGGATTATCGAGCACACTGAGAAACACTGATAGTGGAAATTGCTTTTTTTTTATTATTAATCCATGCTTAAATTCCCTGTCTGTAATTCTTGTGACCTCAATAGTTGTTTGGTGGGGAACCTCGGTGCTCCAGCAGCCATGGGGGTGAGATCCTCTCTTCCTTGATTTTTTTTGGGGGGGAAAGACTGCACCACCTACTATTCTAAATGTTTATCAAGTGCAGCATAAACAGTCTGCTGTTAAGTTGGTGGTGTTTTTAAACTGCTTTAATCACCAATGTCTGCATGCAGCCACCAGTTCTGCTCCTGGCAGCTGTGGGGGGTCCAGAACGACTCCTTTGGGCTGAGTGGAGCAACCCCTGGCCAAAAACTGCGCTCGAGTGTTGAGTGATAACACGGGAAAAAAAACCAAAGCAAAAAGAAATTTGTCTCCTCCAAAAGACTTGAAAAAGAGAACGTGGCCCAAGGCCAGTGAAGGCGCTGGGAGCCTTTTGGCTGCCTGTGGTGGATTTGGGATAAAAGCAGGGGAACAGGTGAATGTTGCTGTGCTTGGCTGGGGTTTAACACTCGCTTTACCAGCAGGAGGATTAAAGTGATGGTCACCTGCTGCTCAGCGCTGGATTAATGCTTTCCGTGGGGCTTGGATCCATGTCCACGTCTCTCAGGTTACCTGCACCGCTCTGGAATTTATCTTAAAGAATGGGATTAACTGCCACAGGTCAGCTAATCAGGACAGGCCAGATGGAATTGGGTTTTTTCCCCAAATCTTTTGAGCATAAAAACCAGGGAATCTGTGATGGGGAAGCGGTTCCAGGTGTGTGCAGGGGGTTCCTCTGCGTGGCTGAGATGGAACTGCTTTTTTTTCCCCAGATCTTTTGAGCACAAATCCCAGGGAATCTGTGATGGGGAAGCGGTTCCAGGTGTGTGCAGGGGGTTCCTCTGCATGGCTGGAGGAATCGATTCTGGGCACGTGGGGACATTTCCAAAAGCACCTTAAAGGATCTGAACGGCGGAATCAGTGTGTCCTGCTGGGCTGGAGGTCCTCTGGACCACAGCAGAGGGAGACTCAGGGACCCAAACCCCACCTTTGCTGTGCTACCTCGGAAAACTCTTGGGTTTTTTTCACCCTAATCCACTTGTTAGGAGCAGATTCCAATCCCACCTGAGGTTCCTGCTGCTCTCCAGTGCCTGCCCTAAACTGCTGTGGAGCATTTCTGTGCTAACAGCCCCATCCATCACCACTCTCTCTTCCTGAGCAGAGACAGATCTCGGGAAAGCACTTCAGGACCCTTTGGGATGAGAGGAGCTATTTAAATCTGAGACTTTATTATCGTCTGTCCCGCTCTACAAATAAATCATCTCGCAATATGACTCGGGAAGAAATTACTCTTGCATAAATGAATTCATCCTGTTCTCCCACAGAGAGATGAAGAAAGAAAAAAAAAAAAGGGGGGGGGCTTTATAATAACTATTAAATTGTTTTACAACCAAAATATTGCCACGTTTGAGTAGCTTCCTGCTTGTGACTTTGATAATGAGTTTTTGAAAAGTAACAGAAAATGTTTCCAGAAATTGGAAAATAAGATTAGCATATCTGTTATGTAGGATCCTTTGTTAAGTCAAGCTATTTCTTGTTTGGGTGATAATAGCTGTGCCTTTGTTAATTATTATTTCATATTGTCATTATTAGGCCATTAATAATTTATAGTAAAAGCTGCTTCTTTGTGCTATGTAAATGTTTTCATTCTCATGCATCAATTCCTTATTCCATTATTAATGTGATTCATAAATACATTACATTTAGATCCTCTTACAGGAGAAGAGATATTTGCTGCTGTATTTTCCCTTTTGCTTGGATGTGAGGTAGAAAAAAAACTGTGTAGGGAAGAGGTCCAGAGAGTTTTTAGGGGATGTGCTCACACCTCTGACATGGAGCAGGGGGATGATCGTGACTGAGCAGCTCTCGTGTTCCCTTCA
Organism: Sinosuthora webbiana; assembly: GCA_013397395.1. Taxonomy (NCBI): domain Eukaryota; kingdom Metazoa; phylum Chordata; class Aves; order Passeriformes; family Sylviidae; genus Sinosuthora; species Sinosuthora webbiana. Next base: position 240,272 of record VXBN01016277.1, read on the forward strand.
GTAAATTGTTATTTATATTTCATGCTTTGTCAGCCCGATAGGTTTGCCCTTGCAGTCTGTGCTGGCTCACAGGTTTCCTAAAGCCTAAAGCAGGGCTGGAATTTGCTAAATTCAGAAAGCCTTGCTGGGAGTTCTCAGGGCTTGTCCCATTTACCTGCCCTGGGTGATTGTACCTGAGGATTTACAGGACACCTGCCCGAGTGTGATTGCACCCCGCAATGCACAAAACAACATTGTGCATTCCAAAACAAAACCCCAAACCCCGCTCTCCCTCTGTGCTGTCCTGTGCAATTTCCAGAAGCTTCTGCTGTGCCCCAGGGAATGGAGCTGGGGTTGAGATCCCCCTCAGGGCAAAGAGCAGAGTTCTGTACCCACTGCCACCTCCTGCCCGTGAAAATACTCTTAGGAGGAGACATTTTTGGGGAAAAAACAGGGGAAAACAGTTCAGAAGTCCCCTTTTTGGGGTTTGTTTTTCTTCCCCCTTAGTGTTCCATGCTAAAAGAGGGAACACAGTAGGAGCTGAGTCCTCCCTGGGGAATTCAGGGACAGATTTTGACCCCAGCAGTGAACAAAGCCCTGTGAGGGTCCAGCTGAGCGGGTTTAAAACTGGGGTTGTGTTGGTGGGTTTTTATCTTTCAGCTGGATTATTGTGGGGGGTTTGGGCATGGCTCTCAAACACATGGCAGAAAGAAAATCCAGCAATCAGCTTAGCTTGAAACCCTCCGTTCAAAATGCCTTTGGATTTTGGGAGGGCTCTGAAGCTTTGGTTGCTGGCATTGAGGCTCTGACCTGCACTGGTTTCCATGGCTGGAACTGGAATTTCTGGGTTATTCTGGGTTATTATTTCCAGGAACTGGGTTATTCTGGGTTAGGAGGTTATCAGAGCAGTGGCTGAAACGCCGATCCGTGAGGGAAAAGTCAACTGGAGCATGATTGCATTAAGGTTTATTACTGCCAGGACAAGGTTATTTGTCTTTTATATCAAGAGGAGACACTAATTTTTCCTTCCAGTGTCTCTTCATCACCACTGGGAGGCAAACCCAGTGTCCATCCCCTGATGAAACAGTGAGAACTCCCATTTCAATGGGAATTAAAACAGTTCAGCGCTTTAATACTTATTGACAAAAGCTGTCCAGGTTTTAATTGATCCCTTTCACATCCACTGCTGCAGCACAACTAACTAATGCCATCCAGTGGCAATGGCACAGCATAAATTGAGTGTGGCAGGCAGGCTCCGGCCAGCCAAAGCTTAATTAACCTGGAAAAGGCACTAATGAGCGGGAAGTGGTCCTCCCCAGCAGATAGAAAAGCAGGGGATTTTAAAATAAAGAAATGTTTGTAACTCCTCTCCCCCAGTTCCATGAAATAACCCAGTCAGGTTTGCCTGGTTGGGTGGTGGGTTTCGAAATGAAGTTATTTGTCACCCGAGTTTCTGCTTTACTGCACAGAACTTCGCTTTTCTTGAAATGCTGACGAGATGTTTCTCTCCGGGGAAAAGCCCAAGGTTGGTTTGAGGGTTTGGGGGTTTTTCTTGAAGGACAGAACACTCCCAATACGAAGAAATCGACTCTGATTTGGTCATTTCTGCCTAAAACACGCAAGAAAATTAAATCTAGAGACTGGATCTCTGCAACACAGACTTTTTCTCGCCTGCAGGACTTCAGTGTAGAAACGGCTCCATCTTTTCTGTGTTTTCTGTGTGGAAAAAACCGGCCTTGCTCTTCACTTTTAATGAATGCAGATTTGAGTAATTCCGCATTTTGCTGCGGGGTTTTCAGCCACCTCTGAGGGGCTCTAATTGCTGCTGCTCCTGCGCTCCTGGCGGTGAAAATCCCCCGTTTTTGGGGCAAAAGAATGTGTGGGAACTGCAGAAAAGCAGCCGGAGGAAAGGGGGTTGTGATGCCGAGCCCTGGGGTTTGGGACCGACGGGAAATCCCACCTTGCTCTTGGCCAAATATTGAATTTTTAACAGCTCTGGTCTGTTCTTGTTACCTGGAACGTGATGGCAGCAGAACAGAGTTTGCTTCCTCCAGTCAATTTGCTTGGCCAGGTGTAAATTTGGACAAAATGGCCAGATTTAGGTACATCTAAACCCCAAATTTTATATAAAATTACATTTAACTCTTATCTACAACATTATGCCCAAATTTAAGTATACCTAGCCCCCAAATTTGATATAAAATTACATTTAACCCTTATTTACAGTTTTATCCATACCTCTAAGTGCAATAACCCATGAATATCCACTGCAGTGAATACTTTGGGAAATACTTCAGATTTCATCAGGAATACCCAAGGATGGGAGCAGATATCCACACTGATGGAACAGAGTGCCTGAAGTTAACTATGGAGTGAAAACTTTTTTATTTAGTGCTGTCTTTCTGAAGGCTGGACCTTCAGAATTTGGTAAAGCAGCGAGCTCACCTTGCATGGGGATTTCTCAGGGTCTGTAAGAGAAATGACTGGGTCAGTGCTTCAGGCTCAGAGCTGTTTCCCACTTGATGTGTGAACACAAATCGAGGAGTAAAACCAGTAAAAATCACTTTTCCAGCTCTGGCCTCAGTGACAGGAGAGATTCCTGCCTGAAGTCACTTGCCTTTTTCTTTCTGGGCAGGAGTTTTCTCTCCCCAAAGAGAGAAGCAAAGATTTGCAAAGTTTTATTCAGATGATTTGAACAAGTGATCTGAGAGAGCCTGGGTGATTTTGACCTCAGACAAAAGGAGTGATTGGTGTGAGCTGCACTCCCAGCAGACCAGGAGGGTCCTCCATGGGCATTTTGGGGCCACAACCCCTTCCACAGGCACATCTGGGGCCTGAAGGGACCATCTGCTCTCCATCTCTGCCTCGCTGCTGTCAGACAGCTGGAGATCTGCTGAGATCTGAGCCATGAACCAGAATTCCTGAGCCTGGCTCCTCTGCCTTTAATCCCTCTCCCAGGCTGTTTGTACAGAACAAATTCTCTACAAAACCCAGGGAGGCAGGTCCCCAGTGCAATCTGGGCACAAAGGTGTCTTTGGCAGTGACATTAATCGAGGTTTCTCCTTGCTGCTGTCCACGAGGGACAAAAACCCACCCCAGAGCCTGCCTGCTTCCAGCACTTGGCCAGAAACGCTCAGAATCCAGTAAAAAATATCCAAATATTGTGAGCACCAATGGCACACAGGCCACTGAGTAATTTGCATGGTCTAATAATGAAATTCTGTCTCTCTTGGACTAGAGCCCTTAAAAAAAATAATATATTTTTTTAAATGCATATTGGTTTTTTTTTTCCCTGCCTGAAAACAACCGCCCAGCACTGAACGCTAAAATAGAATTATTTCCATTATGTTTTGTCACTATTTTCGTGCAGGCTTTAAGTTAAAAAAAAAAAAAANAAAAAAAAAAAAAGCAGCCTGAATTATTTGTGTGTAAGCTAAAAGGTCACGAGTAATTTTTTTTCCTGCCAACTAATATCCACTGCCAAAAGAACATTCTATTCAGACCGAAGAATATTAAGAAGATGTTGACAGGCCAGCAGACCTTTATCTGGGAGGAGCAGCGTTAATTGTGCCACGTTGATTTAAGCTCAGAGGGCTCTGAGGCAGCAGTTAAAATTCCTCCTGGCATTAATTTGCCAGGTGTGCTTTACAGGCATCACATTTAAGAAAATGCAGGTACTGCAAGGCCCAAGGAATTGCCTTGGACCGTTCTCAGGCTCTGTGTGTGTGTGTGTTTGGCTTTTTGGTGTTTGTTTTGGTTCCTTTCTAAAGGTTTTTTTGGAGTGCCATTGCAGAGCCCTTGGGCACAGCAGTGAGCTGGGGATGGAGCTCTGGGACAGCTAAAGGGGAATAAAATTATTTATGTAAAGCATAGCTGCAATAATTTTCTTTAAAAAAAAAAACCCAAAATGCTTGAAATGATGATGCTTGCTTCTGGAGTATATGATCAAATAAATGTCGTAATTACACTTAATTGGATGCATTAAATTCAATTAAATGTATTGTATCGCTAATTAAAAATGCCACTTTAACTACTATGAAGCCCAGAATCTTTTCTGTTCCTACATATCTCAGTCCAGGCACTTTGTTAGGCGGGTAACTTGACAGTGACACAAAATCTGCCCGGCTGGGGCTAAAAAAATTCCTGTAATTAGTCAAAGAATAGCTGCATGACTGCTCAGTGACTTGATGCAGGAGCACAGAATTAATTTTGTCATGATTGACCAATTATTCCATGCATGAGTGCCCAACTAATTTCTGCATGATTGCCCAATTATTTCCTGCATGAGTGCCCAACTAACTTCTGCATGAGTGCCCAATTAACTTCTGCATGAGTGCCCAATTAATTGATGCAGTTAATGATTAATTAAACGAGGAGCAGAGCCGTGCTGGGCTGCTTGGGCAGCTCTGCAGGCACCAGGGCTCCTTGGGGATGAGCTTTGGTGGTTGTGGACACGGTCAGGACACACAGAATGACACAACATCACGTTTTCAGAAGGTTTCTCTTTATTATGGCCCCATGCTGCCTTTTATACGGTTTTTACAGTCCTCGAGGGCAACTTCTAATTGGTTAATGGCTTTTTTTGTTAATTATTCCATTGGTTAGTAAAAGGTGTTTTACTTGTCCATCAAACCTCTCTATTCTTGGATTGTTTATATATATTTTTTTACTGATTCTCATGGGACAAACCCCTTGTTATTGCAGGTGCGTTTATCTTTCACCCTCAGATTGTTGTGTTAAAGGAACTTATTCTCAAAGCAGCTCCATATGGGAATTTAGAGATCACTTGTTAGCAGCACTTAGAAGAAATGACAGGCTGGATTTTTACCCTGTTCCTACAAGCTTTGTTGGGACACATCCCTGAATCTGGGATCTCTTGGATCCACTGAGCTCTCCTGAGGTGTGCATCATCCCAAGCTGGATTTATAAATAAATTTATATTTATATTTATATTTATATTTATATTTATATTTATATTTATATTTATATTACGAACATCTCATCGTTGCTACTGTGCCAAGGAGGTCTCAGCCCACCACGAGCTCGGGCTTTTCACAACGGAAATTTTGGCAAAACCCCCGGTGGGAAGGGCTCCTCCAGCTCTGCCCTGGGCTGGGAAAGGTCCCGTGTCACAGTGAGGGTGGCTGTGACAAAACTTCAGGTCCCCTGGCTTTCAGCAAAGAGGGTGGCAAGAAAATAATTATGAATAACAACACTAGTTGAAAAAAAAACTTTAATAAGGGATAAAGGAAAAGAGGGACAGTGCCCCAAAACCATTCAGCCAGGAGAACTCTGTGGGGGTGACCAACCAAAGACCTGGTTGCACATATAAAAACCACAAAAATGCACAAATATATTCTTCAGGCTTTTGTCGTATTAGTTCCATTATCTACTGGCTCCTGAAAATAAAGATTTAGGTGACAGGTTTTCTTTCTCCTTCCATCTCAAGCTGGGGATTTTTTTTTTTAGTTGATTTGACATATAAAGGCGATTTTGTCCTTTGCTTTTTTTCTCCTCGTGTAGACTCTGCTGAATCAGTAAACATCTATAATTCCTGACAAGGTCACTTAATTATCAGCAGGAAAAAAAGAGCTGCTTTATCTCCGCTGCTTCTGCCTCTCTGGTGGAGCTGAGCACTGCTGGAGCACCTCGTGTACATCATTAATTCCAATTCGGGAGCCACTCAGGATGAATTTTGCCTTCCCCAGGTGTCACCAGGAGTGGGTTATCTCTGTGCCAGTCCCCCCAAAACCACCGAGTTTGTCAAAGGAAGAGAAGGAAAGAGTTTATAGCCCCTAAGCAGGAGGGGTAGACGGACACGGGGAAAGGAGGAAAAGTCTCTTGAGTTTGTTTTTCTCTGAGGGACAAGGCAGAGCACTGCTGGGGTTTCAAAGTTCCAAACTGTGTAAAAACCTAAAAGCATTTATCTGGAATACCCAAGGGAACTAGCAGGAAATAAAAAAAAAAACCATTTCCAGGAGGAAATTCAAAAATTTGGGAGCCCTGACCTGGAAGCAAAACAAAACAAAGAGTGACAAGAAAAAATAAAACCAACCTGCTGAACGTAAATGTGGGGTCAGATTTAGAAACAACGGGACGTTTTCTGATGTAGCAGTAAATAAAGAGAGTGTGTTCTGATTGCATTCCTTTGACACAGGCTGGATGACTTGGGAACTCCAGATCCAATTTCCACCTTCATTAAAAAATCTCTTAGGAGGTTCTGGGCATGACATTAACCCTTCCTGCTTCTCATCTGTCCATCAGGGAAAATAATCTTCCATTTACCTACTCTGCTGTGGCTGAGACATTTGTAAAGTGAAGGTGTGGGGGCTCTGGATGTCACCAAAATAAAACACAACTTGTTGTGTCATTAGGATACAGCTGCTGGGATAAAATATTACAGAACCAGAGTGTTTGCCAGACATTTACATATCTTAAAATAAATGGCCACATGTGGTCTCTGCCTCCTCCTCCTCCTCTCCATCCATCTTCTCTCCCTTGCCAAGCACGTTCCCAGCGCTGAAATCAGCTCAGGGATTGTCTCTCTCCAAGAGCTTTCCACTTGGGCATGGTGTGAGTGTCCAAATGATTTGGAAGCAGGTCACAGAAAGCCTTGGGAATTGTTCTGGAGAGTGGCAGGAAGCCTTCTGCTCAGTGTACAGCTGTGCTCCAAAAACAAAAGGGATAAAACCCTGCTCACTAATGTGTAGGAGAGGAGAGAAAATGACACGGTGCCAGTGCAGGCACAGGCAGAGCAGGGACAGGCCTTGCACATCAGGAGACGCTGATTTCAATGGAATTACACTCTGTAAAATTACAGCTCTGGCGAGTCAAATTACACATTTCACGTCTCATCGTTTTATTCCAGTCTCCATCCAAAGGGAAAAAAAAAAACAACAAAAAACTCCAGTTTAAACAAACCCCCTCCTTACAAAATGAGGCTGAAAAGGATTAAGGACATCATCCTGGTGGAGAACCTCACGAAATAAGGACGTGTAAGAGGTGTGCAAAAACAACACGCAGCAGGGGGAAGGAAACTCCTTTGTAAAACTCCTGTTTACCCTTCCTCACCACGCAAGGACGGGGGGAGATGGATCGTTTACAGATCTGAAAAAGGCAGGAAGCAATCCGGGTGTTCACACAAAGGAAATTCACCCCGTGGGACAGATAAGGATTGAGCGGGATTCAAAGGGGATTAGACATTTGTGTGGATAATGGGAACATCCACGGCTCTGGGAGATAAGAGGGGGAAGAAAAGATAGAAGAGCTCCTGTTCCAGGGCATGGCCAATTGCTGAGAGAGACAGACAAACTTTCCCGTGATATTCCCCCCCTGGAAAATGCCTTTTTGTGAAGTGCTCCTGTCAGGGAACCTTCCAATGGACTCGGCTCCAAAACTATTCCTGTTTCCTTGTTTTCTTTCAGCTTCCTCCAGGCTGGAGAGTTGGGTGGGGAGGGATGTGCTGTGGGATGGTCTGCTGGGAAAATCTGCTGGGGTTGGCAAACCTTCCCATCTCTGCATGCCACGGCCAGGGAAACATCCTACAAAAAAAGATCTCCTTTTCTTTCCCGGCGTGGAACTGCAAATTTTAAATTTGAAATTTAAAAACATTTTTCTTGGAAGATATAAATTAATCTTTTAGCCTCGGGGACAAGTCTTAACTGTTGGATGCTTTGTTATGGATGACACGGTTATTCTTTGTAAATAATGAATGCCTGACCAACATCTGACCAAATCTGTTGTTGAGCAGGGTTGGTTTTTGTGGCTTTTTTTGGCTTTTTTACTATTAGAAAAGAGGCAGGGAAACGGAGGAAGGTAATTACAGAGGATAATTACTTTAAATGCTTTTAGATCTAAGCTGCTAAGAGGCTAGCTGAGCAAGAGGAAAGTAACCATGATAAATATGGCACGGAACAATAGAGAATGCAGGCAGAAAAAAAAGGATCTGGTGCAGTTTGCACGAGACATTTTTGGCAACAATTCCTCGTAAATCCCGCGAATGAGTCCAGGTACTTAGCAGGCAATTAAAGACAGCCAATGTAAATTAATTAATAGCAGACTCTTAAAAGTCATTAGCCGCCGTGTAATTAATAGAAAATCGTAAAGGAAATAAATGCTTGGTTACAGCCTTATTAAGATCTGAACGTTACATCTTCTTCCGAATTGATTGGGATGATAAAAATTCAGGGGGAAAATATGGAAGGCGCCATTAAATCCTTGCCAAACCCGAGCAAGATTTCCATAGTGGGCACTCACCATTCCCTATTTCAGAGGCTGACATTCGGAGTGTTTCAGAGGGACTGGGTGTGAGCTGGAAGAGGTTTATCCCAGCCCTTCCAAAGCTGGAAGGAGATCAGAGATCCCCCTGAGCTCCCTTCTCTAACATCCCCCCAGTCGCGCTGTTACACTGGCAGGAAATCCTTTCATGTGAGGTGTAAGGTTGAACCGTGAGTTTTCAGCCATCACCAGCTGAGAAAGCTGCAGATTTCTTCATCCAAAACTTTTAAAAGTTTTCCTGACCTTCTGTGGTCAAGCATCTCTTAACCCGATCCGAGTGATGTTACAGTTCCTTTAGATCCTCTTTTCCTTCCAGAAATTGTTCCCTCCATCTGCTCCATTTAACACTGTACAAACCCACGTGGATTCAACCTTACATTAAAACAACTTTTTCTGCCTTCAGAAATCGCCAGGGATTGTTAATTGAAGTCAAACTTTCCAACAGCCTCTGGAATTTCACCCGGAGCAGGTGAAGGAGGGTCAGCCCTGGAGAGCTGGGGTAGGTAACCTGGGGAGCTGCCCAAGACACAAGAAAAAGAGAAGAAAAAACCCTTTGGGGTCAGGAAAATTGTGTCAGAAAAAATATAGGTCGATGTGGATTTACAGACGTGTGGGAAAAGTTGGACTCTGTGGTTGGGATCTTCTGCAAACTCCCGTTGCCTCTTAAGCTGTGGTGGCCTCTTGAATAAACTTTATAAACATAAAATTTATTCACTCCTGCAATTCCCTGGGGTTACAGGAAGGGTCTCTGGGTGGGGAAAGAAAAAAAGACCAGCAGAAAACCTGAAATGATGATGACAGCAGTGGTAGCAAAAAAAAACCACATTTCCAGGAGGAAATTCAAATTTTTCTGAGCCCTGACCTGGAAGCAAAAGAAAACAAAGAGTGACAAGAATAAATAAAACCAACCTTCTGAACTTATATATGGGGTCAAATTTAGAAAACATTTCTGAGTTAGCAGTAAATAAAGACAGTATGTTCTGATTGCACTCCTTTGGCACAGGCTGGATGAAAAGTTCGAATCCTGGCTAAGGAGGGGGCATAAAAACATACTTTTATGACTCAGAAATACAGAAAACTGATTGTAATTCATAACTCCACGCCGGTTTTATTGTCTCCAAATCACACGCCAGCACTAAGGCAGCGGAATTCTCACTTTAATATGTGATGAGTGTGCTGTTCAGGAGTGTATTTTATTAGGCATTAGGAAGATTTACAGAGCCATCCATATGACATGGATTACAGAGCACATCAAGAAATCAAGGACGATTTTCGCTCCTCGGCTAAACAAAATATCCTTTAAGCAATTGCTATTAACTCGGCATTACTTACCAGGAGGCCTATTTTGATAAAATAAAACAGAGAGGAAAAGGAGGCTAGAAAAGTAAGTAAACATAGAGCTGAATTCCATAAAAAAAGGATTAAAGGGTTTCTTTTTTTTTATTATTTTTTTTTTTATTTTGAGTAACACGCAGTTTTAAATTCGATCTAATGTAGACAAATCAAAGGATGGAGCTCTAATGTTAGCTAATGCTTAGATTTCACAAAGGGAAAATCGGTGTCCTCTAAATGGGAAGTAATAAAATTGGGCAGAACAAAAGAGGGAAAAGGTAGAAAAAATTTTCTTTTTCTGCCCCATGGCTTTTTTTTTCTCTCTCTCTTTTTTCCCTGCCCATGATGTGATTTCCTTGTCTCTTTGATTTCATTAGCACTGACCACTGACTCACTCTTTGTGCAGCACCCAGCACTGCATGAGTTGTTTGGAATTTTAGTGGGCGATGTTTGGAGCCTCTCTGCCCTGTAATGATAATAAAAAACTTCTTCATTTCTGCAAACATTTGGCACAACCTCATTCAGTTTAAACAGGAGGATCCAGCGAAGCTTTGCTGCGCCACAATTTAGCTGCCTGCTGTATTTTTTTCCATTTGAAATTGAAACTTGGAGTTGAAATTGCAGTCGAATGCTGTGTAGCAGAACCCGCCTTTAATGTCTGTTTTCTTACCTTGGAAAGAAAAAGCGTCTCCAAAACGAAATGAGTCACAACAAGAAAGGAAACCGAGATAATTGAAAATAATAATAAAAAAAAATAATTTAATACTTTTAAAATTTATTCTGCACTGAGGGACAGAACTTCAGCCAAAAAACAGCTCTGCCTTTGCTCCTGCTGGCCTGTGGGAACAGGAGCTGTTGGTGTTTATTGCTTGACCACTGCAGTCAATGGGACCATCTCCTTCTGGACCCCAAATTTTAGGGATTTCCTACCTGGGGAAACCCAACCCTTTCAGGGAGCACATTAAAAGGGATTTTCCATGGGGCAGCACCTTGCTGGAGCAGCACATGTCAATGTCCTGTTCTCTGTGATGCTGCTGAAATCAGGATTTCTGTCCTGCGAGGCTTTGGAGACCCTTGCAAAGGACCTGAACTGTTGGTCTGAACCGCAAGGACACGTTCAAATAAAAGGGTGAAATTCAGGATACAGCCAAGAAGTGGCTGTCCTCAGCTTCCTCATGTAAAACAAAACTGTATCTTTGTAACTTCAAAGAAATCAATCCCATCCTAAAAGACTTCCACTGGTAGAGCAGATCTTATGGAAAGGGGATTTGTGCATGGAAAACAAATTATTTTTATTCTTCCTCGAGCAAAAAAAAATCCTCCTACAAAGAATGTGCCCCATGGAGGGTAAAGCAAGTTCCTTAAGCACCAGAGCGCCTCATGTCCCCTCTCCCATCCTACCCACAGGAGGAGTGGTAATTAACCCACAAGTTCCTTAAAGCCACAAGCACCCAACCTTTTAATTGCTGAGATGTTCGAGGCTTTGCATTATGTAAATGCAGGGAGGCTGCGGTGAAATTTGCCGGGTGATAATCCGTCTGTCCTGGCTGAAGGCCAACGTGCAGGCACCGAGGGAGGAGTAGAAGGGAGGTTTCTCTTTCTCGTGGCACAACCCAAAGTGATCTCTGTGGGTTTTTACATTCCTAGGAACGCTCACCGTGGCTTTTGTGGGTTGAGTTTTTTTACCAGGAGCAGCTCCCGTTGACAGAGCTTGTTCATCACTGCTTGCAAACTGCACTGTACACACAAAAATGCTTTAAATTTTTTTTTAAAAAATTAAAAACATGCATAGGATCAACTCTGTGCAGCAGCTAACTCGTCAAGCAGAGCAGGCTCAACCTGGTGACTTTAAAACAAGCCTAATGACAGATAAAAATGTATTTTCCACCAGCTGCAAAATTTAAAGAAGCCAAGATAGAAAGACAAATCCCCCACTGCTGCCTAGCAGGAAGAGAACAAGCAGTTTACACATTTTTTTTCTGCTGTATTCACTACTTACATCTTCAAGTGGCAGGATAATATCTTAAATTAGAGAGAGGCACACGCACGGTTTCATTCAAGTGGAAACATATGTGCCATACACTTTCTCAATTCTTTATAAATATTTCCATAGCACACTTTAAGTATTAGGAAGCTGCGAGGATAATTTCATTTATTCTGCTTTAGGAGAGGAAATAAATGTTGCTGCTGAGGGGCCTGGCTCTTGTCTGGGATTTTTTATTGAATTTGCTGTGAGCTGTGTCCCAAGAGACGAGTAAAGAGCTGTGGGGCCAGACAGGTTCCCCAGGTGAGTCACAGGCAGTCCTCACGCCCACAACGCAGCAGACCATGCTGTAATAAGAGACCAGCAAGAACAAAAACTGAAGAGAAACGTTCTGGGATGTTCTCAGGGTCCCAAACCCACCCTAACCTGCCCCTGACCCCGGAGTCATCATGCCCAGTGCTGCTCCTGCCCCACAGATGAGCAGATGTGTGTGTTTCCATTCCAGGTGCCTCTGAGTCATTGAGAACAAGTAAAATCGCTCACTGGAGTGTCCCACTCTGCTCCTGCAAACCCTGAAAGTTCAGAAAATCGTTTTCTAAATGGTTTCTGAGACGTTATTACCTTTCTCCTCTCTGAGTGAATCTGGCAGCAGCCAAATGCTCTGCGCTGTTGAAATGCTTCAGACTCTGCCTGTAGTTTATTGTTCCCTCCAAGCAGTTTATTTCATTATAATGTACTCATGGAGGAGCATCAGTGTTTAATTATCAGGAGAACTACTCTTAGCAAGCTCAGGCTGAAGTCTGAAGTCCTTGACTGTTGGCTGCTGCTCACCTAAAAACCGACGGTTGGCAGCTCAGCCATCTCGTGCAAATGGTGTCTGTGGTGAACCTTGTAATTTTTCTATTAAAATTCTTTTTGGGAATCAATGTTTTCTGACTGACAGAGGGGAAATTCCTGTGAGGCAGCTCTGCAGCACTGCCAGTGAAAGCAGAGCCTGGGGATGTCTGTGTGCAGTGTGTGAGGGAGGGAGAGACGTGGTCACAGGTCTGGGTTTGCCCTCTGCGCTGGGAGGGGAATCCCATCCTATTTTCCAGCTGCTAATGCTGATAATCTAGCTATGAGCAAAAAAATTCAAACTAATCAACACGACAGACCTGAGGTAATGGAAGGAAACCTTGAAGGGAACCCTGGTCATTCTCCTCTAACTGCATTATTTACTTGTGAAATGACTCTATTAGGCTGCAGCCTAATAGCACTTGAGGTAAAGAATTATTTTACTCGTTTCCCTGTAGTCATTTAAAGGCAATATCACCATTTTCCCAGCCCAGATTATGGGCCCGAGTTGTGACCCGAATGCCGAGGGCTCCCCTGCAGCAGCTGAGCTCAGGGGTGTGAATCACTGGAGTGACACACTGCTGGGTGGGTCTGGAGCACTTGGGATGCAAAGGTGTGCCAAAGCACGGCAGGATGACTCAGGAGTAAGGCAGGGAAAGAACCCAAAGCGGGACAGAGAGTGCCGGGCTTGGCCGAGGAGATGAGGCAGCAAATTGTATGGGGAGAGGCTCTTGGGAAGGAAAATCAGAGCATGGGGTTGAACATGGCTTTGCACCCATGGCTTTGCTGAGATGCCCCAAATCCTTCCTATTCCTGCCCTCCTTCTTGCCCATAATCAACATGAATTCTTTGTGGAAAATCAGAGGGCCACGATGACAAAAAAGTGATAAATATCATTACAAGCGAGGAGTGATGCAAGATGATTTCATTCCTTGCCTCCATCCACAGCACCTGGCCATGGAGGGCATTCCCTGGCTGCCCTGGGATCAATTCATGAGCTGCTGGAACCTGGAGCAGCAGAGCCCTGTGTTCTGTCACTGGGATTTCTGTTTGAATCTCTCTTCCCTCCTCTGCTAATGAAGTCCTGTGTCCCCTCTGCAGTAGTGACAAACCTTCATTGAATTAAAAATGCTCCTGGATTTCATAATCACTGACAGAGAGCAAAACACCTCATTTCCTTTTGCTCCCCCACGAAATCGAATCCTCTGAAAACTCCTGCCTTTATCAGCGACATCAAAGCTGGAGTTTATTCCTCAAGGCCCCAGAACTCGGCCTTTAATCCCAGGTTTAGCTGAACACCGCGCACGGTGCAAAACAAAGCCAGCCTCAAGTGCACGTGTGTCATTTGCAATCCCAGCTGATTAATCAGCCCCTTGTTCTCGTAAATGAATGTTAATTGCCACGTGCAGATCCGAACTGGGGCTGCATTAAAAGCTGGGCTGGGAGCTGCCATCTCCCCTGGCTGAGCCCAGCCGAGGGCAGCGGGCGCTCACTGCGCACGGGAGCGCGGCTGGTGCAGCTAATCAGCCTCATTATCGCTAATGAGCCTCGTTACTGGGCTGGAACCAACCAGAACCAATCAGAACCAGCCTCGTTATGGCCCCATCTGTACTGGAACCAATCAGAACCAACCTCATTATGGCCCACCTGTGCTGGAACCAATCAGAACCAACCTCGTTATGGCCCGCCTGTGCTGGAACCAATCAGAACCAACCTCATTCATTATTGCCCCACCTGGGCTGGAACCAATCAGAACCAACCTCATTCATTATTGCCCCACCTGTGCTGGAACCAATCAGAACCAACCTCGTTATTGCCCCACCCATGCTGGAACCAATCAGAACCAGTCAGAACCAACCAAAACCAACCTCAGTATTGTCACACCTGTGCTGGAACCAATCAGAACCAACCTTGTTATTGCCCACCCGTGCTGGAACCAACCAGAACAAACCAGAACAAACCAGAACCAACCAGAACAAACCAGAACCAAGCTCGTTACTGCACCGACTGTTTTGTGGTGCCAGACCCCACCACAAACCCCCCAAACCCCAACACCAGAACGTTCCGTCACCAGCTGCTGGAGGAGGCTCCTGCCCTGCTCTGCTGGGTCCCTGTTGTGCTTCCAAAGGTAGGGAAGGCTTCCAGCTCTCACAGAACTCTCCAAACACACATTTTTGGTGGAATTTGGCCTCGTTCTGCCATTTGTGGCCACTTTTGGCCTCCTCACGGGGCTGTTTGCGCCACGCCGTGCTGGCGGGAGAGCTTTGCCTCACACAGGGCACAGCAGGGTTTGGTGACCAGGTTTTGTGACTTTTGGGGGAACAAACGGGACCTGTTTCCCTCCAAATCCCGGTGTTTGGTGGCACAGTCACAATGGAGGTCAGGAGGAAGGAATGCTGTGTCCTCCCAGCAGCTCAGCTGGATTTTTTTTGGGGGAAAAAAAATCTGCTGCTGGATTTCAGGTGGGGTTTTGTTCCCTTCAGAGGAAAGGGAGTTTGGCACGTGTGGCCATGGCCATGGAGTTCTCTGTACCACCAGTGTTATAATCTGTATCGATTTGTTTGCTCTCCACTCCGAGCTGTTTCACGTTGCTGCCTGAAAGATGATTTTTTTTTAAAAAGCAGGTTGTTCTACTGAGTCGGTTCTGACATCAAAAAAATCAAGGGGAAGAGAGCAAGGGGATGAAAATGATTAATTGCTGCATTAGCATGCAGCCACAGAGTGCATTTTGCTTTACAGATTGCTTGTTTCTCAGGGTATGATCGTGGCTCCTGGGCTGCGTTAAAAGATGTGAGTCCAAGGCATTGATGCTTAATTTCAGAGGGATTACACTCCTGTGGAATCAGGGAAGGGGAGGGAGGAGAAGGAAAAGGAGAGAAAAAACTTCTCCAGTGAAATAGCAGCTCCAAACAATAAGACGGTGTTGAGACAACTTTGTTCAGCCAGCATTTGTGAAATTAAAATATTTCCCAAAAAAAGCCTTTGGAGATTCATAGGGGAATGTGTGGAAGTCACTGCTGCCACATGGGAAAAACCCATCACCATGCAGTCCCCTGAGGTTGTGGTGGGGTTTGTGGTGCTCTGCTGGAGCTGGGTCTGCTCTTGGAGCTGGGGTGGGTTCTTAGGTCAGTGTCCTGATGATATCACAGAGTTGGGAGAATCATTCAGGAGCCTTTCCCTTGGTGATGAACCTTTTGTTATTGCTGCTTTTAAAAACACCATTATGGATTGCTCTGTCGTGGTCAGGGGTTCAGTGTTCATATCAAACACGGGTTCAGTCTCTGTCTTGGCACAGTAGAAATGTATGTTTTGCTTTTATGTACAAATGTATATTTTAGGTCTAAATCTCGTCCCTCTGTGACCACTCGTGCTTCAAAGCAGCCACATACCTTTTTTTTTTTTTTTTTTTCTTTTTAATGTATATAAAGACCACAAAACTCCCCAAGTGTCCCTGGGTGGGTTTTGATGGTGCAGGTGCCAGAGCTGGCCAAGAGCCTGGAGAGGGGCTGAGCCCAAACACATCCCATGGCCTGGCTGGGAGCCAGCACGCCCCAAATCTCGTTCCCAAACCATCCAGGTGTGTCAGGGTCACCCCAGGAGCTGTCCCCAAGAGCTCTGCAAACCATCTAGGTCTGTCAGGATCACCCCAGGACCTGTCCCCAAGAGCTCTGCAAACCATCTAGGTGTGTCAGGGTCACCCCAGGAGCTGTCCCCAAGAGCTCTGCAGTGCAGCCCTGAAGGGAAGGCATCCTCAGGGAATTCTGAGGCTCCCTGAAGCCAGCAGTGCCCACTGTGCCCAGCACCTGTGGCTGTTTTCGGGTCGGGTGTGGATTTGGGTGACAGCTCCGGTGAACCTGCAGCTGCCTGCTCAGAGCCCTGCAGCTCCAGGTCTGTTTGTTACCAGTTATTTTCTTTTTTTTTTTTTAATGCATTCTCATCTTGTAGAACCAGCCATGCATGATTGTAATGAGTGATGGCCTGATTAAATCAAAAGCAGACATGGAAGGCGCGCTATTAATCCGTAAGCATATGTGATGCTAACAGCCATCACAACATAATGTTGCAATTATCCTAGGTAGGCAAGAATAATTCTCCCTAATTAAATTCGGAGGATATAGATTTGGATGCATGCTCTGGATCCTCTGTCACTCCTGTGCTGCCAGAAGGAAAGGTACCAGGATTATTTCCAGTCAGCCCTGACCACGTGGATTTGATTCCAAATTCATTCCAGCACAGCCTGCCTGGGGACAGGCTTTGCAAATACAATGTGCTATCAGAGCAGATCATGTGTTCTCAAATGTGTCAGTGGCATCAGTCTCTTCTTCCTTTCTTCTTTTTTTTCCCCCCCGCCTCCTTCTGTGGCAAAATAAGCTGTAATTTCATATCAGATTATGCACAATTGTATTTTTAGAGGTGTCGGAGTAATAGTAAAGAATGTGTAACACACTGTAGGATTTAGATAAATCAACCTCACTCTACCCATCAGCTGCAGCCCCAGAGACCCCTCTGGCAATCCTTGGAAGGTGGAGAGAGAAATGCAGTTTGGACTATTAATTTTCAGGAGTTTTTTTGGTTGTTTTTTTTTATTTCCCCTCCCCTTCATACCGCACCTAGAAAATCTGCAGACTGATTGTCCTGGTCAAACGCTGCAATTCTCTGTAATTTCCCCCCAAAAGTAATTCAGTGTCACCTGTGGGGTCCTGCCCTGGGGACGCCCATGGGATGTGCAGCACCCTCAGACTTTGGGGTGCTCAGGGTTTTGTCCCTTCCTGCTGGTGACTCAGATCCACCCTGCTGCAAATTAACCCACGAGGGCCTCGTCATCTTCAGGTGCAGACAAAGTTCTACCTAAAATTACAGAAGGCTCAATTTCTCTTCAAAGTATTCTGTGTAATGGAGGCCCAGGCACACACAAAAAAATATTTACAGAAATATTTCCCCAGTCACAAATCCCTCTCGGTGTCCACACAGTCTCATTTGGTGCTGGGGAAGGTTTGGAGTTGGGGTGAAAAACTTGCACTTCCATTAGCCTCTATCACTTTGGAAGATCAGAAATAACACTAAAAACGGTGGCTAATGAGGATATTTGATGGGTTTTAGTGACTTTGATATAATAATTGACTTCAAATGTACGGTTTCAAAGCAGTTTGATGAGATTTACCCTCCTGCCTTCTGTATCTATTCTATTCTTACTTCCAATGTCTGTTTATGAAGAGACCTCTCCGTTGCTTTGTACTAAAATTCCTTTCATCACTTAAAGATTCTTGAAAAGTGTAAGAGGTGAAAGAAATTACCAGGAACGCACCTGATTAATTCACAAATTAATTGAGGCTAATTTAGATGACACCACAGCACGATGACTTCCATTAATAAATAAAACTATTATCAAAAGGAACACGCATTTTTTCCCCCCCCCTAACTTTGAGCAGACCTGTTTCAGCTCCCATCATTTAAATAACCAAACAGTTCCTCACTTCCCAGGTGATCACCAAGCTCTTTGTGGTGGAAATAGAAATTCAAAAAGCTTTGTCCCAGATCCCTGCGTGAGGGGGGATGTTTAAATCCTTCACATCACAGCTGCAGCTATTTTTTTTTTGCCCCTGACACAAATTCTGGGAAATATTCGGGCAAATGTTGGTCTTAGGAGAACTAAACTCCCATGGGGGAGAACTGTTGTGGGTCACAGCTGGGTTGGCCTGGAATGCTCTGGAATTCCTCATTTACTTTTGTAAGTTTTGGGCCATTTGAATATTGGGGTTTAATTTTCCAATTACAGCTTTGGGTTGTAAGGCCCCGTCCTTCTTTTCTCTCTTCAGCCCACCCTTGTTTGTGCTGTTGGGCCTGAAAACTTGTACCTGCTGTCCTTGGTGTGCAGCAGGAAAAGGATTTGTCTTGTGTCCCTGCTGTGTGCAGAGCTGAGTGACACTGACTGTGAGCTCAGAGCTGCACCCCTGGGCACCACAGAACCTGAAATACATGAAAGATAAAACTTGAGCCATCAATTCCCTCCTGGCTGAGCAGGACACTCGCTGTGACCTGGCTTTGCCCTGTCCCATGGTCTGGGGCAATGCTGTGAGTTTTCCTGGCAGCCCTCAGCTGAAACCACAGCAGAAGGTGCTGATGGAACATTTGGCTGTTTAACACATCAGAAATATCTGCCCCGACCCTGCTCCTGCCTTTGGGCAGGTCCCTGTGTCTGAGCCCCTGCTGTTCACACCTTCATGTGACGGTGACAGGGAGCCTTGAGAACCTGCAGAGCACCAGAGTATGCAGGGGACCACCCGACATTCTCCTACAGCAGATTTATTGCCTGAAAGAAGTACAGAAGAGAAGTGAAAAAAAAAATATATATATATAATTGAAGGTCTATTCTAAAATGAGAGGGATCTAAAAAAAAAAAAAATCCATTTGCCTTGTTTTTTTAGAAAGAAAGGCCGTTTCTCTTTTTGTAGCATCTATTTTTAACCAGCCGAATTAAAATTAATTATTTCGTGCCTGCCATAACCCCTTTTGCACGGAGACCTGTCGGAAAGAGTCATTGATCCCCTCTCCCTCTCAGTGTGTTCACCAGCAGCAGAAGCAGGGCTCCAGCTTTTAATCTCCAAAATGAAAGGGACAACAGAGGTCACTGTGGACTTGTGTTCTTCAAAGTGATTAAGGCAGAGCTGAGAGAGCTGGCAACAAGGCCAGCCTGCTCTTCATTTCCGTTTATATAGATATATATATTTATTTCTCTCTGCTCCCCCCTCACCTGGGACCCTCGTGTTCCCGAGTCCGGGGAGAGCTAATTAAAATGGCTTGTTCCTTTTAAATGAGTCTGCAAAGCAGCAGAGCAGGGATCATTTTAACATCCCTGCTTTGAAAAGCAGGGGATTGTCCTTCGCTGTCTCTCAGGCAGAAATCTCTCCTGGTTTTGTTCCTCCTTTACCCCCTACCTTTAAATGGTGTTTATTGGAGACACTCAACCCGCTGCCCTGGAGATTTTAAACCCAAGAAAAGTGGGCAGGGTGTTGGAGAACCTGCTGCAGCAGGTGTCTTGCCTTTTCCCCCTCTGTTATTTCGCAGTAAACCCCACGATGAGAACCAGCCCATGTCAGAAAGAACCTCCAATAACAACAGGGGACACAGGCATCAAGAAAAAAAAATATATTATAAATTCTTTTCACACCATTCAAGCACTCAAATCTGCCGTTTGCGAAGCAAATGCTGTCATCCTTGGATCTTCACATTCACTTGGACTTCCAAAGATCCTGAAGCAAATAGACCAAATGAAAGGAATTAAACATGCTTTCCCCTGTAATGGAAAACAAAAAAAAATACATAATGAGGCAGCAGTTTCAAGTCTGCTTGATTATTGTGTTCCAGGATGTTCCAGAGCTGACAGGCAGACAATAAACAGCACACTGAGGGTGGATACACAGCTTCAGCATTAGCATGATGGGCGTCCCGAGAGCTGAACCTCGTGCTGGTAAATTTTATAGAATAATTACTTTTCTGAGGCTTTCTTCCAGTATCTCTTACTGTAGCTAAGACCAACAAAAAACAACCCACAACCTTCTGATGTGAAGACATTTTTAACTTGTGATCATCCAGTCCTGGGGGTCTGATGGCTGCAAACACAACCCAGCATTATATTATGTTATATTATAATATAAATTGTACCCAAATTTATATTGGAATTTTTTTCAGGCAAATGTTTAACCTGGCGTTCCCAACTCTGGCTGTCTGCCAGCACCAGGGAGGGACAAATATCAGTTATCAGATTGTATTGCCCATTCCAGAGAGCCCAAAGCCATCCCTCTCTGATGCTCTGGCACAATAAAGAACTGGGGATGAATCTGAGACCAAGGAGCTTGACGCTGTTTTACGCCACAATGACACAGACTCTGAGCTTCAGAAGGCTGAAAATGACTCCTTGATTTCTGGGATGTGTCTCCCTTTTATACTACTTCACACAGACCAGTTGGATTGGTGACACAAAGACAAACCTCTTCACTCACATTGGTCAGAGCAGAGGGACAGCAAGGAGAAGTCCCTCCTAGGGAAAGGAATGAATATCAAAGGGACAGCTACAAAAACATTTCTCCTGTTTACAGAAAATTCCCTGGGAAAGGAATTTCAGAAAAACCAAAACACCTCAGGCACGAAAGCAGGGCTACAGGAGCTTATTCTAGTTCTTCACCTCCTCTAACAAACCGATGTCTTTTACCCACAGTTACAGTGCTCACCCATGGACTTGATGTTTCCATTAGAGGAGAGCCATAAAAACCCTTGTAACTGGCCATTGCTGTGGCAGATTTACGAACTCCTTTTTCTTTTTTTTTTTTTTTCTTTCCCTCCTCTCCGTTCAATTAGATGGGAAATTGTAGCCAGAGCTAATATTAAAAATGTCTTCACAGATTAACTGAAGGCATTGCAGCCTCGCTAACAGGATGCACTGGAAGCTAATTCTAACTTTTACATGGCAGCCTATTAAACCATAAATATGGCACCTTTTGTGTGTAAATTACACAGCAATTCTCTGTCTGTCCCCAGTCATTCCTTCACTCCTCCCGAGGGGTTTGACAGCAGCTGAGCTTGAAGGGGCTAAAACAAGTCAAAGAGCCACATCCAGCCCTCAATGCTCAATTAATCCACTTAATCATTAAGTGGGAGCTGCCATTCCCATGGGGCTGGTGCTGACTTCTCCCAAATTCCCAGAACTGCCTCATATCCTGGGCAGGAGATGAGCACAAGGTCTCCCTTTACCTGCTCAGAGGTAAAATGTTAAATGTTGCTTTGCTCACAGTAAACTTCATCCCAGTACCAGGATCAAAACAATGTGATCTGAACAAGCAAGATTTTTTTTTTGTCTTTCCCCCTTCTAATTCTGTAATTCAAGCCTGGGAAAGTGAATGAAGTGCAATTGATTGCTCAGTAAAACACTCAATTAGAGCAGATTATCTGAAGGAAAAAAGAATGGCAAAGCAGAATTTATTTTTCTGTGTCATTAGGGAAGCCTGATAACAGAATCACTGCGGAGCCAAAGAGGAAATCAGCAGCAGAGGAGAGAATTAATTCATTTTAAAAACACTCATTGTGGTTTTTTTCCTCAGGGGGTTGTTCTGGGGGAAGGATGCTGGGTGTTTGTTTGGGGTTCTTTGGGGTTTTTTTGACTGTTGGTTCCATGGATATAGCTTGGACCTTTCTTCTGCTGCTGTCTCTGTTTTTTGCCTTTGCTGGTCACTGTCACTGCTGGGTGACATTGCTGTGATTGCGGGGGAAAAGCTCCAAATTCCCAAAACATGCTCTGCGTGGCACAGCTGGAGAAGGGAGAGCACATATTGCTCGGTATAAAACCTCTCTGGCTGCACATAAAGTGGATTTCAAGTGTTGTGTGAAAGTGGCCTGCTTTTATGGACCTCAGCCACGTTGACAGACAATCCACGGGCAAAACGCCACCGCAGCAGTTCTAAAAATCCTTTTAATGATGTAAAGTGGCAATATTTTTCATCAGTTATAAAGTCATATCGGCTTCCTATAATTCATTTAATGGCAATTACGCCAAAAATATTTCCACTTGAAGTAAGTGTCTGCCAGAGCTTCAGAGGAATGGGAATGTTTGACAGATATTTGCTTACACAAGCTACACCTTCACAAATGCAACCCAAGAAGCTGTTGTGCCATTAGTTCTGCTTGGATTTGTAGCCTCCAGGCCACTGACAAGTGCCAAGGCACTGTGAAGGCTCAGGAGGAACCCAAAATTCCTGATATTTCACATTACTCTCCAAAGCTTTCAGAATTGGATTCGACCGAATGGATTCTTGGAAAGGGAAAGTAATAGCTTGTCTCCATTTGTAGCTGGGCCAGGGATAAACTACAGGCTTTTACTGCTGCTTCCTGCACTGCCCAGGAATTCACAAATATCCTGGGTGATGAGCAGCTGAGGAGGTTTTTACCAGGGCCTGGGACTGTGTTATCTCTGCCCTGAATCATTTTAATGTTTGACTCTGCAGGGCCTCAGCTGGGGAAAGCAAAGGGCTGGGCTCCTCCTCGCCCTGCTAAATTGCATTTTGCTGTAAATGGGATAGATTTGGCCAGACCAAGCCCTCATAGGCTTCACATTTCTGTTAGCTGAGGTGCTTATTATTGCTTTTCCACGAGTCCCCCCACCCCAGCCCCACCAAATCTGCTGCCCAGGGCTTGAGGATGTAGCAGGAAAGCAGATGGGAGAGGGCAGAGCGTGGAGAAAGTTCAGGGTGGGAGGCTCATCTCAGCTGGGATCAGGTTGTGGCACTGAAATCTGCCTGCCCAGAGCCTTGGGGTGGGTCAGGGGGAGCAGGAATGAGGAGGAGCAGCTGCCTTCATCTCTGACCCTTTTCCTTTCCCTGGTGTGGTGGAGAGCAGGGTCCAGCTGTGCTGCTGCTCTTTGGGGCTGGGCTGTGATGGACACAGGGTTGATCATAAATATAATTTTCAAGCTCTGTAATAAAGGCTGTTCCAGCCCCTTTTCCATCCCGGGGATTGTGTCAGTGCTCAGAAGAAATCCCACTTTACCAAACAACAGCAAGGGAGGGCAGGGTCTGGTGCTCTGTGTCAGGGTTTCTGTGCTGGTTCTGCATCCTCAATAATCTGTGTGGCACCTCTGACCCGGGAATGTGCTGCCAGAAGGGAAACTGGCCAGCACTGAGCTGACTTTTGATATTCTCTCTTTTTGGGAGCACGAGGGGCACATCTGCTCTGCCTCTGCCCCGCCAGCCTCGGGGACTGGCTCCCAACCCACTGAGGCTGAGCACCAGATGTGAAAAGGGGCAGAGATTTTGAGATTCTTCTGCCACAGCAGTTACCAGGGACAAAGAACTGAGTTCTGGATTTCTGGTTGTGTTTTATAAGATGGAATAAAAAATTGGACCTGTTCTGGAGGATGGCTTGGAAACTTACTTTATCCTAAATGCAGGAGGTTAAGTAAGGTGGGCTCCTCATCCAGCCTGTTTGTCAAACTGGGATTAAACTTGATTTTGTTTATAGACAGCTGTAATCTTCATATCTAACTTTGTGCTGCCACCCAAATTTTGATCTTAATCCTTCCTTAATCCGTGCCCAGTGATTTCCAAAGCTGCTGCTCTGCACATCATAAACACGCGTGGTTTACACTATGAAAACGTGATTTTCTTTCTTTTTTTTACTTTCATTGTAGAACAAATTCTCTTCCAGCCACTGCTCCCATTGGATTGCACTGACAATGGGACCCTTTCATGGTGGGGTAGCGGAAATTATTTTATAGATTACCTCTCACTGCTTTCAGTAGCCGACAGCTTTAGTTAATGTAGTGGAACCAGGATTTTTCCCCTTGATGTCTGCACTCTGTAGCCTTTTGTTCCGTGTGAGGAGATGGAAAGTAATAGAGAGGAATGCATCGACCACCAGAACGTTCCAGTCAGCTCCAAACGTGTGGCCGAAGGAATAAACAGGAGTGGCAGCTGATTTAATGTCGGCTGATTTCCACTGGGCTCTGGGGGACGGGTCCTCAGGGATCACACAGGGCCTGCAGGGAGAGGCTCTTATGGTGGATGGAGGAGGGGAGTGTGGGGGTTTTAACAGCTGGGCATCAAGGAGCTTGGAAAGACCAGAACTCTTAAATTTGGGGGAACAGAACTCTTGAATGTGGGGGAACAGAACTCTTGAATTTGGGGAAACAGAACTCTTAAATTTGGGGGAACAGAACTCTTGAATGTGGAGAAACAGAATTCTTAAATTTGGGGGAACAGAACTCTTGAATGTGGGGAAACAGAACTCTTAAATTTGGGGGAACAGAACTCTTAAATGTGGGGGAACAGAACTCTTGAATGTGGTGAAACAGAATTCTTAAATTTGGGGGAACAGAACTCTTGAATGTGGGGAAACAGAACTCTTAAATTTGGGGGAACAGAACTCTTGAGTGTGGGGGAACAGAACTCTTAAATTTGGGGGAACAGAACTCTTAAATTTGGGGTCTAAACAGAGCCAGGACCTGCCAGGAGAATTTGTCTTCATCTCTTTCTCCCCGTTCTCAGAATTCCACCTCCTGGATTTGTAAATTTTTTGGGGATTTTGTTTTTGGACAGAGATGCCTTTACGTACGTCAGCACATCCCATCATCCCTGCGGGGCCAGCACACGGAGTGTGGGACACACACAGGAGGGAGCAGAGGAGCTGGGAGCCCTGGGGCACGGCTGCCTGTGGGGGAAGTGGGGTTGCTCCTGACAACAGCAGCCCGGAGCCTCCTCACTCGGCTCTCCCCTCGGTTACTTGCCTAAAATACTCATTTACCTCATTCCAAAGCCACTTTCTCGCCGCGTGGTGAGTTTCCCACCTTTGCTGTCTCAGTGGCTTCTGAGATATTTCGGGACTGCCCTACTTGCAGCAAATGCTGTCAGAGCCTTTTCCCGGGGAGGAGTCAAACTCTGGTCTTTTCTAAGGTAAAAATTGTCTCCTTACAGTGCAGAGCCCTCACTGGGTGGGACCGCTGGGAATCCTGTGCTGCCCAGCCCCTTGAGGTTCTGAGCCAGAACTTCAAGGCAGGTGGGATGTTCAGACAGGTGGGATTTTTCAGACAGGTGGGATTTTTCAGGCAGGTTCTTGGCCAGGCACGTTCTCTCCTAAATCCAGAACACTTCATCAATATCCAAGTGCTGAAAGGAGAATACCTGGGCTGGCCCAGAGGGTTTGGTTGTTGGGTGCACAGCAAGTTTTCAGTGCCCAAGGACAAGAGCAAAATCATCTGCAGAGACATCCTGGCAGATTTTTGGGTCCCTTTCTCCATCACAGCACTGATATTTTCCTGTAAGGACAGGGTTCTTCAGAGAGAAACGGGTGACTCCATCCTCTCCTGAAGTAAATTGCTTAAAAACTACAGAATTTTTTTCCCCTTATTTTATTTACACCCCAGTGGGCTTCTAGATGAGGTGTCACATGATTTTCACCGTCCAACACCGTCCCAACCCAGCACAAATACCCATTTTATGGGCATCTATTTCATAGTTTTGAGTAGGAGAGGAGTGTCTAACATGGAGAAGCAGGAAACCTTTTCATGCTCTGGGGACCTGGTTTAAGAGGAATCAATCTCAGCCTGGCTCTTCCCCCTCTGAGGTTGCCTCCAGCCTCTCTTGCTGCCTGTGGCAAAACCACTCTCGGGATGCTCCTGTCAGCTCACAGCACTTGTGCTCCATCTCTCTGTCACTGCCTGAAATATTGAAAGGCTGGAAAGCTGCTTAGCTCCTGTTCTGGACCTAAATCCAAGAATTCCACGGGGAAAAAAGGAGCACTCAGGGATCAGTTGGTTTCAGAGCTCAGTGATCTCCTCTGGAGGTTGGCTGAGTGAGGAACCAACGGCCACCAGGAGCTACTGGATGAAATTCCCTGTGGAATAACACCCAAAAATATTGAAAGATTCCACCTGATGATAATATTCTTCACTCACAGCACTTTTACTCCACCTCTCTGTCACTGCCTGAAGTATTTAAAGGCCAAAATGCTGTTTAGCTCCTGTTCTGTACCTAAACCCAAGAATTCTGCGGGGGAAAAGGAGCACTCAGGGATCTGAGCAGTTGGTTTCAGAGCTCGGTGATCTCATCTGTGTAAGCTTTTCCCGTCTCATCTTTCCCAACAATCTGGAGGTTGGCTGAGTGAAGAACCAGGAGCTGTTGGATGAAACGCCCTGTGGAATAACACCCAAAAATACTGAAAGATCCCACCTGATGACAAAATTCCCTGCTGTGGCTGATCCCACAGCGCCAGGAGCTCCCACCACCGCCTTCCCTCGGTCCGTGTGCAGCCAGGGGAGATGCTGAGGCTGCTCTCCGGAGCAGAGGTGCTGCCGGGTGCCAGCTGTGTGTGTTTTGGTGTCCCCCGAGGGCTGGAGCAGAGCCACAAGGACCCCGACCCCTCCCCGGCACCGCCGCCCTGCTATGTGTCATCCAGGCACAAGATGTCTCTGTGGGCTCTCCAGAAATTTTACATTTTAAAAAAAACCAAAACCCAACGAGACAAAATCTATAGCTTGAGCTGCGTGGGGAAACACGTCAGCTCGTGTTTGTGGTTTTGTTTGTTTTCTTTAGGGAGGGTTTCCTGCTTTGAATAGGCTGATGGGGTGGGTTTTGCACCTTCCCCAGAAAGGGAAGAACCAGAAAGGGAAGAACCTGCAGGAACTGGGATTCCAGAGGTGTTGGGAAAGAGCCCCTCAGGGCTTAGGCAGCTTGGGTAGTAATAATAATAAAGATAATAAAGCATTTCATCCTCTAATTTCTATACTGGGAGACACATTCCAATAGCCTGGGACACCAATGAGCCACATCCATGGCAGCTGAATTGATAAAACTGATGAAAACTCGGGGTTTGACGTCTCCCGGAGTCTGAATGTTGGATTTCCACTCTAGGATTTTAATCAAGAATTAATTCTGCCTTTTGTATTCTTTAGAAAATTTTAAATAATAAATCGGTAGGGCTTCTAAAAAACCCAAAATTGCTACAATCACGTTTTACACCCAAGCATTCAGCAACGCCCGAGCAAAGATTGCAAAAGCTCGAGTGGCAGTGGCCAACCTTGGGCAGGGCTCTGTCCCACCTGCCAGGGCCTTGCAGTGCTGGGGAAGATGAGAGGAACGGATTGTGAATGAAGAAATGCAACGTTTTCACCACCAATCAACAGCATTTAGGGCAATAAACCTCTCAGAGTCAGACTCTGGTGTCCAGTGGGTGATTTAATGACACAGAGGAGGTCTCCTGTTTGGAGGGGCTTTGTGCAGCCCGTAATCTGCTTTCTGTTTTATTTAATTGGAGTTCACATCGGTTCCTGAGCCTTTGCAGCACGGGCGTGTTTCCTTTCTGAGCGTTCAGAGGATGAACACAGATAAGTCTATTAAGCTTATTAAAGATTAGCTTGTTTCCCAGTCCTTGGAAAAGAATTAATAATAAATTATTATTGATTATATTCATACAGTGTTCATAAATTATATTATATTTAATTATATTAAATATGTTATGTTTATATAATATTTATATATTTATATATCATATATTTTATATATTTATATATTTAATTATATCAAATGTATTATATATGGAATATAATATATGATACGATATTTATATATTTGTATAGTATTTATTTATATATAATGTCTATCTTTAACACACTATATATTTAATTGCATTACAATTATAATAATAATTGATTTCTAGTTTTTCTAGTTGACAGAACTTGCCTCAAGCACACAAAGGCCAGGGACAGAGAAAGACCTTCAAGGCAAATGTGAAACCAGATGATGTGTAAATGTTCTGTGTTATATAAAACAGATATACATGTTTTAAGTGATAATTTTTTTTTATTATTCTAAACTTTTAACCATCATTTGAAGTCTTTTCCCCCCCTCACATCACTGATCTGGAAGTTGCTGCCTGTAGTGAGTGTCTGTACAGGGGAGTAATTCTAAGTTTTGCTCCCATAATGAATGGAAATTGAATCAATCTCTTCTGGGACTTACTCCAAGATGAGACATTAAAGCAGGATTTTTACACACACCCTACACACGCTCCGGCAGTAAGCATAACTTCAGTTAATATTCCTAACAGCTACATTTTCTCCTCAAAAACGAGCTCATTAACTTGTAAAATATACAGGACTCAGGTGCTTGATAGCAAATAAAGCCTTTAAAAAATTACGTTTTTACC
>VXBN01016277.1:269272-297874 GCA_013397395.1 Sinosuthora webbiana
AGGGACAGCAAGGAGAAGTCCCTCCTAGGGAAAGGAATGAATAACAAAGGTACAGCTACAAAAACATTTCTCCTGTTGACAGAAAATTCCTTGGGAAAGGAATTTCAGAAAAACCAAAAATCTCAGGCAGAGAACCAGGGCTACAGGAAGGTGATGTTGTAGGACACAAAAGAAAGATGAGAGACTCCAAATATTTCAGGAGGCAAAGAGCACAGAAAAAAGGCTTTTATTGTCTAATCCTTACTGCCTTTTATAAGGTGTTCCCACACAGACTGAACACGACTGGTGAACCCCTGGGCCAGAGCAGCGCTGGGATCTGGCAGCCCTTGGCTGGATGGATCCTTGCATGGATCCAGAAATGATGAACCCACAGCCTCACAAAGCTGCCTCAGCTGCTGAGAAGGGGATGAAAATTCCGTCTGTGTGGACATTTTCTGTGAGAAGGGGATGAAAATTCCATCTGGGTGGACATTTTCTGAGAGTCTTGCACCAAATCCCTTTGTGGCACGGGCAGAGGACACCCCCTGGAGCAAGCTGCGGTTCGGGGATGTTGGCTGGAGCTGAACCCCAGGGGGAAAGCAGCACCAGCAGCAGGATTTTCCCAAAAGAGTGATTTTCCCCCCTGGCTCCCTTTGGCCTTCTGGAATCAAAAAAAAAGGCAAAGAGGGGCCCCACAGGTTCCACTTACCCACAGACCAACTCTCAGCTAATTAAAAGTGATCTAATCCTTTTGATCACACCTTTAGGGAGTTGGTACAGGCTGTTAATAAAACCCAAGAGGGAATATTTTCTTTTTTTTTCCTGTCAGGTGGCAAATTCTCACATTTCATTATTTTTCTTCCCCTCAATCAAGAGGAAAAGTAATGAATACAAATCCTTGTCTTGTTCTCCCAGGATTTGTGTTTTTATTAAAGGAACTAAAAGAACAGACAGCCAGCCGAAATAATTGTGTTTAAATTCAACACTTTCTTTTCTGCAAGTAACCCTTCATGCTAGAGTTTTGGTTTTTTTTTTTTTTTTTTTTTTTTTTTTTAATTTAAAGCACCACAACTGGGAGATTCTAACAAGTGCAGGTGTTCTTCAAATTGAGGAATTGAACAAAATTGGCTCTTTAGCCTCAACACTTTTGATTTCCACTCCTTGGGAATTACAACTGTCTATAAACAAACAAAAAAACAAACCCTCAAGATTCAGGGTCTTTTTCATTGCTGATTCGATTTAATCATTCAATTCATTCTGATTTATCTCAGTGTTGTGTCAGGGTGTTTTCCCTGCTATATGGATCAGAATTCAGCTCCTTCCAAGCTATTTTATAATAATATCTATATTTAATAATCTATTAATCATATGAAATCTTTTGTTAGCAAGCAAATTTCTAGAAAGAAAGAACCCAAAGCTCTGAAACAAAAATAAATTCTTAGAAGATTCCAAAAAATGATGTGATCTAATGAGAATAAAACCACCCAGCCCAACTTTGAAAGGAGATGTCATCCCCAAGGCCGTGTTTGTAGCTGTAGTAGTTTCTGGAACAAATGCTGCAAGTTCCAGATGCCTGGAAATTCCTTCTGAATTAAATAAATTAACAAAGCAGCCCCAGGGCTGTGCTAAATGTGGGCGTGCTCTCACTCCAGACTAACAGAGGCACTGCAGGGCTGGGATTCACCAACAGTTAAAAACCACTCCCCTCAAGTCCTCAGAATAATTTAATTTTGGAGTAAATGAATTTCTTTCTAGACTTAGTCAAAGCAATTAAGTCCAACTAGCTGCTGTATTATGGCATCACATTTATCATCATTTCAGCACCGCAGAGCGCTGGAGAACAACCCAAACTTATCTTTATTCCCCTGCTGGCAGCCTGGTGGCCAGGCTGACTCTGCATTCCCTGCTCTGCTCACTGCAGGGAGAAATGTGAGCTTCTGGCAGAATCTGCAATGCTGCCCCAAAGTGGAGCAAAGGACAGGCAGGCCTAGGTGGATGTGGGGTTTATTTACAGATTTTATTTATTTATTTTTATCGAGTTTATATGTCACACTTCTTGGATTTTAGGGGTTTTTTTAGGGTTTTTTTTTCCCACCTGATATTACCAGAACATGAGTCAACACAAAGCCTTTTTCCCTGTTCTTCTCTGCTTACAACTTCTCTCTCAGCAGGATGTTTCTCCAGGTGGTGTTTTGCTGTTTCTCTGGTTTAACCCATGGGATCAGAGAGGTGTCGCTCCTATTCACCGACCATGTTCAGTCTGGATGGGAACACCTTATAAAAGGCAGTAAGAATTAGACAATAAAAGCCTTTTTTCTGTGCTCTCTGCCTTCTGAAATATTTGGAGTCTCTCAACTTTCTTGCATGTCCCACAACATCACCCTCCTGTAGCCCTGGTT
The DNA here is from genome assembly GCA_013397395.1 of Sinosuthora webbiana. Taxonomy (NCBI): domain Eukaryota; kingdom Metazoa; phylum Chordata; class Aves; order Passeriformes; family Sylviidae; genus Sinosuthora; species Sinosuthora webbiana. The sequence continues at coordinate 271,651 of VXBN01016277.1, forward strand.
TGTGCCTGAGGTGTTTTGGGATTCTGAAATCCTTTTCCAAGGGAATTTTCTGTAAACAGGAGAAATGTTTTTGTAGCTGTACCTTTGTTATTCATTCCTTTCCCTAGGAGGAACTTGGTGTCTCTCTGCTCTGCTCTGACCAATGTGAGTGAAGAGGTTTGTCTTTGTGTCACCAATCCAACTGGTCTGTGTGAAATAGTATAAAAGGGAGACACATCCCAAAAATCAAGGAGTCATTTTCAGCCTTCTGAATCTCGGAGTCTGTGTCCTTGTGGTGTAAAACAGTGTTACCCTGCAGCCAGTATTTTTTGTTAAAACCCCTCTTTCCCCTTCCCTCTCCCTTTTATCCCTCCCTGCTGGCCACAGGTGGCTCTGGGGGGATTCACCTGCCTGACACCTCCCTCATGTGCTGGGAGCTCATTCCCAGCCCCTGACTCAGCCCCGAACCAAACCCTGCATATATCACACCGAGGGATGTGTATTGATCAGCGCTCCCAGCCTGAACAATATTAATTTTCATCAGTTTTCCTCTGGAGACCCTTGGACAAACCCAAGGTCGCCGTGCAGGGAGCCGGGCAGGCGCTGCGAACGATTTGGCACAGATTGAAAAGGATTCTCCTTCTCCCTGATCATCCCTCTGTGTGCTGCTCATCTCCACAAAATCCTGAGTTTGCTCCTTCCCCGTGGCCGCAGCAATTTTCAGCTTGCAGTTCCTGCATTATTGCTGAAGTGTTTAAATGCTTTTTGCACAACCCCAAGCAGCGGCAATGGTGCAGGAGCCACAGCAGCACAAGAATTACCCAATTAACAGAGGAATATAAAAATGCCCAAGGGACCCTTCCGTGGAGCTGGAAAAGGGAGGGAAAAGAGTCACCTTAGCTATCAGAGTCAGATACTAAGTGATTATGTTTTAAGTGAGATATGAAGAGTGGTATTCAGATTAAACCATTCCCCCGTGGCCTTTAAATCTACTGCCTTTAAATCATTTTTCTTGCATGCACCGAGCTATTCTGAGGCACATAACTTGTGCAGAGTCCTCTTAAACGATCAGAAAACATCAGTGAAGTCTTTTCTTAATGGTCCTGCCTGTTTCCCATGCAAAGGGACGAGTCCAGCAGGGCAGAGAGGGATGCCAGGTGTGAAAAATGAGGTTCACTTGCTTAGATGAATTTATAAGTTTAATAATAAATAAAAAAAAAAGACAATTAGGAGACAGAAATAAAGCAGAAAGTTCTGGGCCAAGGGTGAGAGCACACCTTACCCCTTCGGATCCCTTGTTTTTAAGGATCAGTTTGTTACATATTCAACAGACCCTCAGGCATAATTCAAATGTTCCTTGGAGTTCAGATCTTCTCCTGGTTTTGGTCCCCCCCAGCCTCTCCCACGTCACCAAATTAACATTTTATTATTCCTTGTAGACAAAGTTCTTGTTGGCGCCTTTTTTGTCGTCCCATGTGTCATTCTGATAGCAGGAGATCAATAAATTCCTTCCTGTGGCTTTTGGTTCGCTTCATCTGGTTAATTCAGGAACGCAGGAGGATCCTCCCCTTACCTTCTTTTAGATGTTACCAAAAAAAAAAACCCAGTCTTTACTTTTAACACTATGTTACAACTCGAAACAAACAAAACAATACATTCATCACGTTTCTGAACTTCTGTCAATAATACCAGAAAATACAGTAAAACCTTTCCCACATTACACATATTATTATTTAATTTTAATATCTGCAAAAAGCTGACTTTACAATATGTATAAATACATATGCATATAAATATATATAAAAATATAAATATATATATATACACAGACACATATATAAAAATAAATATGTATAATGTGTATGTATAATAACTTTTATGTCATCCAGGGTAGCTCCGTGCCTGTGGACCACAGCAGAAGGAAATTCCTCTTCCACAGAGAGCTTTGGATTTCTTTGTACCTGGCTGGTTTTTTCCCAGGTGGAACGAGGCCAGGCTAGAATTAAACAGCTTTGCTGCACTTGGATTTTCCTCTCATTGAACAGAACTTACTTTTGGTAGAGGAAACACTGAAATATAGAGGAAATATTGAAAAAAACCCAATATTAAAGATACACCTTTCACAAGAAAAAGCTCTGCAAATCCAGCCTGTGCATTTGCAAACTGGACTAATTAGCTGTGTTACTTTTCTGGCTAATACAGGGTGTGCCTCAAACTTGCATAATATCAGCGAACTCAAAAAATTCCTCAAGATTCTGCCCTTTGTAAGACTCCCGGGAAAGCCAGGCTCACTTGGCTGGTGCCTGAAACCCAAAGCATCCTAATTACCCAATTTACAAATAAATCAGGGCTGAGTATTGATGCACCACGAGGTTAATTGCTCTTCTTGCTCAATTAGTAGGAACCTTTTTTTATTTTTTTTGCTCTTTATTACATTAAAGTAAGCCATTATCACTTGCTGCATTTTTATACCTGAGGTTTCAGGAGCGACAAAAAAAACTTTTATGTCAACCCTGCAAACTTTAATTGGTTTTCTATCTGAATCCTCATTTCATCGCAGGAGCCCCAGCTCTCAGTGTCTCATCCGTCAATATTTGCTCTGGGATTCCACGGTGGGATTTGGAACCAGGATTTACGGACATTTTCTGCGTGTCCTGCTTCAGTTTCTTTTTGGAATCGTTCTTATTTCTACAAATTCATCCTCCTGACAAGTTGGCTGGAAAAAGGTGATTTTTTTCTCTGTAGATCAGAGCTTATTAAAGGCCTTCTTCTAGCATCTGCCAGACTCTCCCTTTTCCCAGAATCTGGGTGTTTCACGGAGCACCTCTTTAATTTTTTATTTTATTTCGATGAGATCAGTCACGGATCAAAGGGAGTGTTGCCGATATATTGGCAAACAGCATTATAAAACAGCATTGTAAAACAGTTGTGGATATATTGGCAAACAGCATTATGAGTTTGTTTTGAAATGACCTTTCAATGGATAACTTTTTCTATGTTGCAAAAAAAAAAAAAAAAAAGTCAAAAATATCACAAAATATTTGGATTAAACTGAAAAATCCAAACTTATTCTCGTGCTTTTCTTTGGAACACATCTACAGAACAGACTTGGAAATTAATATTTTTTTTTTTTTCCCACTGGAAATAAAAAATTCTTTTTTCCCTTCTGGAGGGAAGTGAGACCCAGTGATCCGGGCAGGTTTCCAGGTGTGGTCTCCAGGTCACCGTGGGGCGTGTGAGCCCTGAAGTGTCCTGTGTGAGACACCACAAAAACTGGGCCACCACTGACAGACTGGAATTCATTACCCCAGCCTCTGCTCCGCGGCTGAGGCTCTGCAAATTTGGAAGACTTTGCAGTTTTCCGAGCTCCCAAGGCAACAACTGCTGACGATGTGTCCCCATCCGCGTTGGGAGACGCCGGAACAAATAATTCATAAGCAAACGGTGGCTGCTGCTGAAAGGCTTTTGATGCTGCAACGCTCCTCAGCGGCAGGCTCTGCTTTTTGTCATTGTTTGGGAGGACTCGTGTCATTTCCAATCACCCTGCCCCGGCTGATCGTGGCTTTTGTTTAAGCGGGTTGACTTGTCTGGGTAATGAAAGGCTGGTGCAGATGCTTTGACCCAAACTCAGCTGAGCACAGATGGGGCTGCCTGTGATGAAAGGGGGGGGGAATTGACGGGATATTCCAGCCTGGATAAGTCAGGGAGTCACGTCTCATCTTCCTGATGCCGCAGCTCTCTGATCCTGATGGCTTCTGAAAGAACATCATGTTCAGCTCGTGTCCAAAGGGAAATAAACGTGTTTTCGCATCCACCTCGTTGGCAGAGCCATCCTGGGGCTCTGTCCTGGTGCCCTGCAGGTGCTGGAAGAGCTCACCTGGCTCTGAGACCCTTCCTGGTGCCTTGGGAAGGCTGGCCTGGAACAGAGACTACACAGAGCTAAGAGAATTAAGTCAATATTTAGTAAAAGGCCTTTAAGGATCCGCCTTGGGCAGGACAAGAGCCTGGCCAGGGCTACACCCAAGGTGGACCCAAAATGGTCATAAAATGGTCACAAAATGGTCACAAAATGGATCCAAAATGGACCCAAAATGGACCCAAAATGGTCACAAAATGGACCCAAAATGGACCCAAAATGGACAAATGGTCCCGAGGTCTCACACTTTTCTGAGTTTTGGTCCATTTGCACTTTGGGGTTTAACTGTCTGAGCTGAGCTCAGCTCTGAGCTGCCAGGAAGGATCTCAGGCTCTGAGCAGTGAGATCTCTCTCTCCATCACTGTGCCTTTCCCCTTCCACTGAGGATCTGCAGACACTCTTCCCTCGCTCCTGTTGGAAGGGCAGCCCTGAACCTCTTCAGACAGCTCCAGGAACAAAGTGTTTGGTTCTGCAGCTTCAAATCCACTCCTGTTACTGTGTCACTGAGCCGTGTCCTTGGGATTCTGTTTGGGAAGAGCCCCCCATGTCCTGCCTGCAGTCCATGTGTCTGTGCCTTCCCATTTTCCCTGCTGTTTTACCTGAGCCACTCACCTTCCCAGTCACCATGCACACCCCTGGGAAGCAGAAGGAGAAGCTCCAGGAAGGTTTGATTCCCTGTTGTTCCCACAGTCGGGAAGGTATTTTTAGGGCCTTCTCCCTGCTGCTGTGGGGTCACAGGTTGGTGATGGAAATTGGAACTGATTGGTGGCAACAACAGTCCTGGTCAGGGCCAGGAGTGGCCTTGAAAAGCAAGGAAATGAACTCTCCTGAACCCAGGGGATCTGCCACGGAGAGAATGAAACTCTGCATCTTCACCTTTGCCTTTTCTCTATAGCTGAGTCTGCCATGCTGAAAAAAAAAAAAAGGGATGCAGTCCTCAGGACAGTGAGCATCCTTCCAGAGGGTTTTATTGCATCTGGGATTCTCCCAGCCAGATCTCTGAGGGCAGAGACAGCCCCCAGCACCACGGGGGGATTTCTGATCAGGGTTTGCACTGCACAAGGCGCTGCCCTGCAGGATTTCCACGTCCTGAGCCACGGGAGCCAACAGATGCTCCTGGTGCTTCCTACCCAGCATCTCCGTGGAGCACAGGGCGGGAAATGGGAATTTTGAAAGCTTGATAGAAAGCTCACACAGTCCTGTGCACCTGTGTGCAAACTCTGGGATAAAGTGTGTGACTGAGAAAGGGCACAGGATATTAGTGGTAGTGCCTTGTGGACTTCACTGTGCACAGCAATGATAAATAAAGGCCATCAGAGAAGGGTTTTTTCTGTTCAAGAGAGAGGGGGAGATGAGGGAAATGGATTTACAGGGAATTCCCAAAGCCTGGCAGAAGGCTCACACAGTCCTGTGCACCTGTGTGCAAACTCTGGGATAAAGTGTGTGACTGACAAAGGCCACGGGACAGGACAGACATTGCGGAGAGAGAAATGGAACTGGGAACGAGCTTCAGAGGATGGCCTTGCAAATAAGACCAGATATTTTGGAGAAATAAAACTATGAAAGATGCATTGTAGCAGGACCGATGTAGTAGGACCCAGTATGTAGGTACAGTTTACAAAAACATTTCTCCTGTTTACAGAAAATTTCCTGGGAAAAGTATTTCAGAAAACCAAAACACCTCAGGCACGGAACCAGGGCTACACCCAGGGCTCTGCATTCCCCAGGGATCTGCATTCCCCAGGATCTGCATTCCCCTGGATCTGCGTTCCCCAGGATCTGCATTTCCCAAGATCTGCATTCCCCAGGATCTGCATTCCCAGGATCTGCATTCCCCAGGATCTGCATTCCCCTGGATCTGCATTCCCCAGGATCTGCATTCCCCGGGGAGCTTGGCTGTCCGAATATTTCCCTGGAGCGATTTCAAACCCACGGCTCAGCCTCTACAACAGAGCCTGCGAGCAAATTCTCTTTCATGTCTGTGGGATGGAGGCTTGCTATTATCCTGTAACATCTTATTTAGACATTTCAGGTGCTGTTTCTAAAGGGCTGTCAAATAACTGTCAATTATTTATTCACCTCAGGTGGAGCAGATGCAGGGGGAATTGCCACAGCCGAAGTTAAAGAGCACCACCTCAAAACTTTGCAGCAAAGAAATAATTCAAATTTTAATAACTTTACTCATTTGGTTTTTTTTTTCCTCCCGTTTCTAAGCTCTTTAGCGTGGGTTGATTACCATACACATCGCTGTAGGTGATTTTTGTTTGAAGGTAGCTGAGTGAAAAATAAAGATTAATCTTGGCTGGGTGTTTTTTTTAATCGTGTTTGCAAATGAATTGCAGCGAGCGAACGTCGGCTGGTGCAGAAATGCAGAACATGTTATTGAGAACTCATGGAACTGAAAAGCTCCAGCATTGAAACTGAGCCCTCTTGGTAACTCTACCAGGTTAAGAAGCTTCTTACAACTTGCTCCATAAAATTATTCCTTTGATAAATGGTGGGGCTGCTTTTAAGTCACCAGCACTGGGGAAACTTTTTGGGAGGGGAAAGAACAGGGAGGCTTGGGGAGGCTGGCACGGCTGCTTTCAAGGCTCTGTTCTTTTTGTGGCAGCAAATCCTTTATTCCTGTGCTGCAACTTTTTTGTTTCAAGTGTAAAATAATGGAGAAGGAGGCTCTGGAAGGAGTGAAGGGATTCCTGTTGTAATAAGTCAGCCGAGACTCCATTATCCTCACACAGGAAAAGCCAAACCTTTATTCTCATTTTATTAATTTTATTTTCTCATTCTATTCATTTTATCTGGTTTTTACAGACTTTTTGTGCAACTTTAATTGGTTAACAGCATTTTTGCCAGTGACTCTATTGGTTAGTAAAAGGAATTCCACTTCTGTCTATCCAGGACAGATTTCTTCCTTATTTTCTCCAGTAACTGAGTCAAGCCTCAGAGCACAGGCACCAAATTGGGTGGCCAGGAGAGGGAGGGAGGAAAACAAACCATGCTGTCCTGAATCCTTCATGTGAGGCACATTTTCCCATAAAACTTTCACTCTTTGGTACGTCTGACAAATTTTATATTTCCCACAGCAGCATTTTCTAATTAACAGCTCAGGGAGGAGTTCAAACCCCAGAATCCTTGAGCTGCTCTGTCCCTCTCCAAACTCTGCCATGAGGATTTCTGAAGAAGCATTTGGAGGTGCAATCCCTGATGCCCTAGAGCACTGCAGCTCCCCGGGTGGAGCCCTGGTTCCCTGCCTNGTCCCTGATGCCCTGGAGCACTGCAGCTCCCCAGGTTTTGTGCCTGAGGTGTTTTGGGTTTCTGAAATTTCCTTTCAGGGAATTTTCTGTAAACAGGAGAAATGTTTTTGTAGCTGTACCTTTGTTATTCATTCCTTTCCCTAGGAGGGACTTCTCCTTGGTGTCCCTCTGCTGTGACCAATGTGAGTGAAGAGGTTTGTCTTTGTGTCACCAATCCAACTGGTCTGTGTGAAATGGTATAAAAGGGAGACACATCCCAGAAATCAAGGAGTCATTTTCAGCCTTCTGAATCTCAGAGTCTGTGTGGTGTTAAACAGCATCACCCTGGCTGCTTTTGCTTTTCCTCTGAGCTATTTGAGGTGCTGCTTTTCTCTAACAAACCCCTCGAAGGGCTTGCCCCAAGCTGTGATGTTGCACTCACTCTAAAAAGATGCTTTTACAACTCAGAGACCGAAATGCCTCCAGAAACCAGCTCAGAAATGTGCTGTGCACCACGTTGCTGCTGCTTTTGCACGGACCTCGACATTAACAAGTCAAAACAATGCTGTGCCTATCAGCGTGATGCACATTAAACCTGCCCCACCGGGTCATCTCATAAAGCAAGCGTTAAAAACTCCCCTACCAGGAAATTGCAAGCCAGTTGGAAATCGATGGGATTCACCAGCCTTAAAAGGATGTTTTAATTCTTGACTTCATGCATAGTTTGTGTGCTCTTCAGTGGGACCCCTGGGGACAGGAGATGGGTTTCTATCAGTCAGCAGTGACCCACCCTGGGCTCCCTAAAAGGCTCATCCCAGTCCTTTTCCTGTTGCTCAGTTGATTACAGTGATTACCAGGAGCAGTTGTTTCACAGGGAGAGGAGTGGGGAGCCCTGTGACACCTCTGGAAAAATTCTCTCCAGGGGGGAAAAACTCAGATTATCCACGTTGAATGAGCAGAGAGCAATCACCAAAAGTTATTAAAGCCATTTTCTCTCATATTAAGTGGTTGTTTTTTTTTTTTTTTAATTTTTTTCCCCCTTATTAAGTGTTTTTTCCTGCTTATCCTTGGCTGGGAACTTGAGTCTCTCACATGGTGTAAACAGCAGCTCCCCAAGCAAGAGCTGCATCCATCTCGTCTGTCATTAACTCTCCCCTCTCCCATCTGCCACCAGCCCGGGCTGTGTGTGCTGGAATGTCTGATCTGCCTGTCAGCAGCTTCCCTCCCTCTCTGAGCCACTCAGCCCATCACAGATTGCTATTTTCTTGTCCTCAGACAATGAGGTTTTTTCCTGTTATTCTTCTATGAAAACTCTTTCTCCTGTGATGTTTTTTTTTTTTCCTTGCTGTGGCTTTGTTGTCATTAATGAGGAGTCAGATTTAAGGAGCTGGTTCAGAGGTTCTTCTGTCTCCTAGCCCTGCGACACGGCCCACAGGGGACTATGACCCATCCCTTACACAACCATGATTCTCATATGTACTGGTTGGATTTCTAACATGATTCCCTCATTTTAGATTATTCTGATTGCCCCATTGAGTTCTCACTGGAGGTTGCTTCAATTTCTTATCTTTTATAAGCTCCTTTTATAAGCTCCGTGGGGTGACTGGTAACATTCTTCTTTAAAAAACGATCAGAAATCTCAATTACACAAAGCTGAGTTGTGAAGCTGGGTGCTTTTTTCACGCTGTGATTTGAGGCAGCCGAGCCATTTCTGCTCTTTGAACTGATTTCTTTCTGTAGTCACCTGGATGAAGGTCAGTGTTCAAGGTGACAGGGGTGAATCAGGAACAGGAGTGGGGTGATGGAGGATCTGGGGTGCTGCTGGTGAGAGACACGAGCCAGGTCAGAGGCACAAGTGAAGATGCTTTGTCACAGAAACAGGAAATCTTTTGGGAAATGTGCAGGCTTGATGGCTAAATGCCAATAAAAAGCAACAAGATGGTGTTAAAGAGATGAACATGGTGGGGTTTGTGGGCTGGGGAGTGCTGGGGTGCTGGATTTAATCACCAATAACGGGACGGGGCGACCGAGAGGCGATCCACCAGTTCTTTATTTCATTTTAAATATTTAAATATCATTTTTAACTATTTTATTTAGTTTTAGTGAGAGCAGAGACATAAAATATGGTAAAATTCACGCCATAACAACAAAAACCAAAGTTCTCTTTGTTCCAAAGCCTTTAAAAAGTTTTTTAGCCAACAGGCTGATGCTAAAAGCTCACAAGCATCTACTGAAACCAATCACTAAACACTCCACGTGCACCTTACAGCATGCAAGAGTTGCTTGTTTCATATTTTTTACAGCTCAAAAACTTCCTGTGATCCAAATTATTTCAAGGCCTCAAATTCAATCAGAGGGTTAACTGGAGCCATTGCAAGCTGCATTTTTGTCCTTGAGCTGCCTCTCACATTTATCCCAAGCTCAGCTGAGCCTCGGCTCCATGGTTTGAATAATCCACGAGCCAAGCCCAAAGTTTTCTGGCTCTGCCTTCGTCTCTGTTTGCCTTGTGCTGGCACTGAGCTACTTGGAAGCTTTTGCTCCTGCTGTCTGAGCACTGAGTAAAACTGAGTGCTGGAAATCCAGGCTGTGGGAGGGAGGGAGACACAGGCACTGCAAAGCATTTTTTTGTCCCTCAGATCCTTCCTCCCCTCCCTGACACCCCTGGGGAGCTGGACTGAGGGTGGAAACAGCAGAGTGAAAGCCCTCCCTGTGTCTTTTCTGCCCTCTGTGCTGTGTTTTGTGCTCAGACTGATGAGTCTCAGGGCTGGGATTGTGTCGTGGTGCCACTGTAGCCCTGGTTTGGTGCCTGAGGTGTTTTGGGTTTCTGAAATCCCTTTCCCAGGGAATTTTCTGTCAACAGGAGAAATGTTTTTGTAGCTGTACCTTTGCTATTCATTCCTTTCCCTAGGAGGGACTTCTCCTTGGTGTCCCTCTGCTCTGACCAATGTGAGTGAAGAGGTTTGTCTTTGTGTCACCAATCCAACTGGTCTGTGTGAAATAGTATAAAAGGGAGACACATCCCAGAAATCAAGGAGTCATTTTCAGCCTTCTGAAGTTGAAGTCTTGTGTCGTTGTGGTGTAAAACAGGGTCAGTGCCACAGTCACTCTGCCAAGGGAAATCTGGCCTTGAGAAGTTGGTCAGTAACATCCAAATCACACCAGGGATAATTAATAATAATAATAATAATAATAATAATAATAAATGTCTTTGCAGGGCAGCTGATGGAGCCCACGCTCAGCACAGCACTATCAGCACACCCTCCTTTGCTGGGCTTGGTTTTGTTGATGAGCAAGCACATGACAGAATATTCAGCTCAAACTCACATTAAAAGGTTCTTCACCTTTATAAGTAGGGTGAGTTTAGTAATAAATAGAATAGGAATAAATAGAATTCCAAACAGAGAAATATCTTAATTTAGCCCAATGTTTTGGCTCTGCCAGAGGCTGCTTGTCAGTGTTGAGGGGTGAGAGATGTACAAGACCATCAACTAAACTCTAAATTGCTGCCACCTCCACACCAGCTTCCCTAGGGTGGGAAAATGGTCCCCTGGCTTCCCAAAACCCTGGGTCTCAGCTCTTCCAGTAAAAACCCTGCTGGTTGTGGGGAAAAAAATGGGATGGGATTCCCTGGCTGCAGGGGCTGTGGGGCTTGAACCACCTGTGAGCAGGAGATAGAGCAGCTTTTATCAGCAGAGCTCAGCAGCTGTGACAGCTGTGCTGTGCTCCTCCAGCGGAGCCCTGGCCTGGCAGGAGAAATGTTTCTGTTTTCAGATTGATTTATAAAAGTGCAGGAGGAATTGGAAGTGTTTAATATTTCCATCCCTGAATGGAATTGAAGTGGTTTTAAAAGACTTTGGCGGCTCGTGATTTCTCTAATTTTTAGCATTTCTAATCTATTTGATCTGGAAGTGTCGGGGATCAGAATTTAGGGCAAAAGGAGGGGACTGTACCTGCACTTGGTGTGTAACTCCCTGTGGAGGGGACCAAGGACAGCCCCAATTTCAGGGGTTTGTGTCCCTGAGCTCCTGTAATCCCAGTGTTCAGCCCCACCAGTGCTGTTCTCCCCCGTGGAGTTATTTGGAATATTATCAGTTCCCGTCCCAGAGGGTTTTATCACATTCCATTGCTTAAGGGGAAAGGTGGATTTGGCAAAAACACATTCCCACCCTCTGCTTATAAAAACCTTTTACATTATACATTACACATTATACATTTTACATTATACATTATACCTTATTTCATGTTATTTTATATTATATATTTCTATTTTATATTATTTTATATCCTATATTTTATATTCTGCATTCCTCCTTTAAAAGCAGCATCAATTGAACATTTAAATGCATTGCAACAAGTGTTTTTAGGGTTTTTTTTAGCGTGATCATGATGAACAGCTGAAGATTTTTCTTTTTCTCTGTGGCCGCATTGAACAAGTTTTTTTTCTCTTCACAAGTGGCAGTTCTCAAACAGCTGCAGTCCTGGGAGCTGCGTTCTTTCCGTGCTCTTACACAAACACAACCCAGCACTTAAATCTCTCGTGCTCTCCTCTCATCCTGGCAGAAGTTGTTTTCTTCGCACTCTTCTCATTATTTTGAAGCCACTGAACTCTCATTGCTGCAAATTCCTGCGCTGCACAAGGGCCGAGCGAAGCAAAGAGCGCTGATTTGCCGTTGGCAGGGGGGGAAAAGGGGGGGATATTCTCATCAGCGCTGGATTCGTGGCACAAAGTCAATAAGAAAGCAGTATTTATAGGGCTTGGAGGTGATTGTAAACATACTTCAAAAAAAATTCCCTTCAGCGGCGCCGAAAATGTAATAATCAGTGATCACAAGTGCCTGAGTTATTTCTCCTGCTCCCCCAGCCAGGTGGTCCTGTGACGCTGCTCTCGCTGTTCCCACTCCTGCCTTAACGTCATCTGGATGCAAAGGACAGTCAGAGGAGGAAAGCAATTAATCAGGGGTGAAGTGCAGCCCCAGCAGGGCTCAAAGTGCAGCCCCAGCAGGGCTCAGTTAGGCTCAGCCTAACCCTGACCCTCTGAAGCCCCACCTGTGATGCGCGCTCAGTGCTCCTCCTGTGCACGTTCTGATTTTAGTGGGAGTTTTCCAATAAAAGATGATCTTTTGTGGTCCTTTGGGGCACAAAAACTGCTGCTCTGTGCAGCTCACCCTCAGAATTGTAAGGTGATGCTGTGTTGGAGCCAACTCCTGGTTGAACTCCATGTTTAACTCCTGGTTTAACTCCTGTTTGAACTCCTGGCTTTACTCCTGGTTGAACTCTTGGTTTAACTCCTTGTTTAACTCCATGTTTAACTCCTGGTTTAAGTCCCAGTTGAACTCCTGGTTTTACTCCTGGTTGAACTCCAGGTTTAACTCCTGGTTTAACTCCTGGTTTAAGTCCCAGTCGAACTCCTGATTTAACTCCTGGCTGAACTCCAGATTCAAAGTGCAATTTCCCTTTCCCACAGCAGAAGGAGAGGCTGGCTGCAGTCTCTGCCCTTTACTGATGGTGGGACTGGATTAAATCTGTCCATCTGCTCACAACAAAACCTACAGGAATTCAAAAAGGGCTGGACACGAAGTGCTACAGGTGAACCCCAAAGAGCTGCCCCCAAACCCTCCAGGGCAGGTGACCTCCAGGTGACAAAGCTGCAGCTTTCCCAGGGGTGGAGGCACAGCCACCCCTTCTGCTCTGCCCTCAGCTAAATCTGGGGTTTCCTTCAGCTTTTCTGCCTCGGCAGCTTCATCAGAGTCTGCCACCAAAAGGCATCAGGAGCATTTGGATTGTCACTGCTGGCTCGTTTGGAGAGGGTGGCAGCAAAGCTTTGGGTGGTTTTTCTCCATTTGTAGAGCAAAACTCTGCTGGGATGAGTCCCTGTGACTCTGTCGTGACACCCAGGAACAAACTAATTTCTCCTGTCTTAATTCCTTTAGACTTTGGCTGACACTTGTTAATCCACTTCAACAATCTTTCCTTTGCCATGCTAGAGGAAAACCCCTGAAACACAGATCCAAGTTTTCAGAGGCAACAGATAAAATAATAAAGCATTAATAACTCCAAAAAAAAACCTCCCAGAACCCACAAAGTGGTTTGTTAAAAAATAAAAAAAGCAATAACTGCAGTGCACAGATCAGCGCTCTGCGGAGATCACTCACATCTGGCAGCAAAGGTCAGAGTGGGATCACACGGCGGCTCTCCCACCTGGGTGCTCAGGTTAAGAAGATGTTTTATGAGGCGCCCTCCTCTGTTATCAGGCCCTGAAAGGCGGCTGCAGAGCTCTTTTCTCCTTTGTCATGGCAATTTTCCAGAGGCGGGAATAGCCTCGTGTTTAACCTGCTGCAGGTTCTGCCTTTTCTGCAGAGGCCAAAGCTTTGGTGTTGTCTGGGGGAGAACATCGATAAAATCCAGGGGCTTTAATGAAAATCAACCTCTGCAAGGCTCAGCCTAAGTGTGCAGAGGAGCTTTTTTTTTTGTCCCCCTGTTGCCCTCCATTAAAACAACATTATCTGCTTTGATACTTATCCATCTTCCTATTTTAGCTTCCTAAAAACTTGCTGCGTGTGTGCTTTGGCACGATGAAGAGAAATACCCGAGTTCATGGGCAGTTCTGGGTGCCTGGGCAGGATTTGTGCCTGTCCCTGGGGCTGTGCTCAGTGCAGGGAGTTCTCTGTGAAATCCCAGGGATTTTTCCTGTCCTTCCCTGATTTATTTGATGCTCAGACCTCTCTGTCCAATCCCAGGGATTTTTTTTCCTGTCTCTTTCTGGTTTATTTGATGCTCAGACCTCTCTGTGCATTCCCAGTCACTTCTCCTTTCCTTTTCTGGTTTATTTGATGCTCAGAGCTCTCTGTGCATTTCCATTCCCTGTTTCTCTCTGGTTTATTTGATGCTCAGTGCAATCCCAGGCATTTCCCCTGTCCCTGCCCTGGTTTATTTGATGCTCGGAGCTCTCTGTGCATTCTCAGTCACTTTTCCTGTTCCTTTCTGGTTTATTTGATGCTCAGACCTCTCTGTGCATTCCCAGTCTCTCCTCTCTCTGTCCTTCCTTGGTTTGTTTGATGCTCAGACCTCTCTGTGCATTCCCTGCCACTTCTCCTTTCCTTTTCTGGTTTATTTGATGCTCAGTGCAATCCCGGGCATTTCCCCTGTCCCTGCCCTGATTTATTTCATGTTCAGAGCTCTCTGTGCAATCCCAGGGACTTTTTCCTGTTCCTTTCTGGTTTATTTGATGCTCAGACCTCTCTGTGCAATCCCAGGGATTTTTTTTCCTGTCCCTGCCCTGGTTTATTTGATGCTCAGACCTCTCTGTGCATTCCCAGCCCCTGCCCCTCCCTGGTTTATTTGATGCTCAGAGCTCTCTGTGCATTCCCATTCCCTGTCCCTCCCTGGTTTATTCGATCTCACCCTGGCTGGAGATGTCTGAGCGCAGCTGCACCTCTGCTCTCAGATTTTGGCTCTTTAATGCTTTCTGCTCCCCGACTTAGCACAGTTCCTACCCAATGGAGAAGCGATACATTTGAATTTCTTGGTGGTTTTTTTTTTTAAATTCAGAATTCAGCTTTTACCATCTGATAAAGCAGCTCAGGAGCTGGAGATAATCTGCCTTTTCACTCCAAAGGGCGTCGGTCAGACCTTCATTCTCTGCTCTTTGGCAGGAGGAAACTCCCAGTTTCTGAACTCAGGGAAATGTTTTGAAATAAACACAGGCGGGAGAAGAAAACCCACATTTTTTATCTTAAATTTTTAAGATATTTAGATCTGGAGTGTAAGTCCTTGAAGTAAAGTACTCGAATGTATTTTAACATTTTTAATAGCACTGTGGGGCGGGGTGAGAAATTTTGACTGCACTAATTCTGACATTCTCATTATGCCTCCCTGTGTTTTATCCTAATCACTTGGTGTATCATAATGCTGATTAATTTGTCTCCTGGAGGATCTCTTTTATATTAAAGTTCTGTCTGGCTTTTTTTTTTTTTCTTTCTTTTTTTTTTTTTTTTTTCAACACTGCACAAAGAAACAAAAACTAATTAATTGCATTAATAACATCTTTTAGGTGGCTGTGCTTTATCTCACGCTCAGACTTTGCCACGGAGTCTGCTGCATAATGCCCTGCTGGGATTTTCAGAGGAGAATAATCCACGTATTTTCTAAGTGGGCTCCTCTGTTCTTCTTCTTCTGCCTGTAATTCACATTTAGTTTTTGCAGTTCACAGTCAGCCTGAGCCAGAGCTACCCCGGGACAGAGGTGGAAACACTGATTCCACCAGATGACTCTTCACACGGGTGTGTTTGTTCCTGGGTGAACATAAATTCCTGGGAACTGAGTGATCTGTGTGAGCTCAGACCACAGAACTCCTGATTTACACTCGGAGTTGTTCTCTGTGGGGTTGGGGTGAGCACCTGCCCGAAATTCTAATTCCAAAATTCCCAAAAGCAGCTGAAAACAAGAAAATCTTAATCCCATTCCACTTCCCCTGAAATAAGCCTGGCTGATGCCCCAGGCCTGTCAGCAGCACAGGAGGAGAAAAGGAAATTCCTTTCCATGGTTGAGGTTTCCTTGCCCAGCAGCTCTTGGGGAGTGGAAGTGGCTCTGTGAGCACCAGAGCACAAAGCTTCCCGTTGGGGGTCAGCCTTGGACAATTAGTAAGCAAGAGCCATCACCAGAAGGCGAAAAAAAAAATAAAAATAAAAAGAGAAAAGGGATTAAAAAGAATTAAATGAGGCAAAAGAAATGCAATAATTTCCATTTGCGAGGAAAGGATATAATCAGACAGTGATGCACTGCAGATTTATCTCTGGGGGAAAATCAGTGTTTATGAGCACACAACGCCTTCCTTCACCCTCCTGTGGTCTCCTTCCCTCTCCCAGCCTCAGCCCCACAATTCAGGGGGAGATTTGGGCCCTGGGGCTGCAGGGAGGGTGGATTCACACTGCTGCTGCCCAGGGGAGATTTATCTTCATCCCACCAGGCTGTGCCCCCCCGGAATTTCCTACCAGAGCCAAACCCCGGGTACAGAAAGATGGAATGTGCATCCAGTAATGGCCAGCCAGTCATGGAACAGCTGGAACAGCTGGAAGGGAGCAGCATCCCTGTGGGCAGCCAGGCTGAAATAAACCCAACCCGGGCAGCCACAGGTGAACAACAGCATCGATGGAACCCGGCAGCTGCTCCTGGGTCAGCCTGGCAAAAATCCCTCTGCCCCGGGAGGTTTCTCATTCCCGGGAATTTTCACACTCCCCTGGAGGTTTCACATTTCCCCTGGAGGTTTCACATTTCCCTGGAGGTTTCACATTTCCCCTGGAGGTTTCACACTTCTCCCCTGGAGGTTTCACACTTCCCCTGGGTGTTTGGGCATTGCACTCCCAGCTGCAGTCACCGGCAGCAAAGCCAGCAGAGAGGAGCATCCTCCTGCAGCCTGGCCTGATCCAGGTCCCTGCCTCTGGATCCATGTCCCATCTCTGGATCCATGTCCCTGTCTCTGATCCATGTCCCTGTGTCTGATCCATGTTCTTGTCTCTGATCCAGGTCCCATCTCTGGGATCTGCTGAAGGAGAATCCTCCTGCAGCCTGACCTGATCCATGTCCCCATCTCTGGATCCATGTCCCTGTCTCTGATCCATGTCCCTGTGTCTGATCCATGTTCCTGTCTCTGGATCCAGGTCCCATCTCTGGGATCTGCTGAAGGAGAATCCTCCTGCAGCCTGACCTGATCCATGTCCCATCTCTGGATCCATGTCCCTGTCTCTGATCCATGTCCCTGTGTCTGATCCATGTTCCTGTCTCTGGATCCATGTCCCTCTCACTGAGCTCTGCTGAAGGATCATCCTCCTGCAGCCTGAGCTGATGCAGGTCCCATCCCTGGGCTCGTGGCAGGGAGGGTTGAGGGTGGGTGGCACAGGAAGGATCCAGAGAAAGGCCAGAGCTGCCTCCTCAGGATGTTTCCAGGCCTTTCATCAGGGCATGGCTCTGCAGCAGAGAGAGAGTGGCTGGTGGACAACATCAACCCACAGGCAGGAAAACAATCCAGCAGATTGAGAAATAAACGTTTTGCAGAGGAGCACATCCCGCTCCCTGACAGCTGTGGCCGCTCTCTGCAGCTCCTGGAAGAGCAGGAATGGTGCTTGGCTCCCCAAATCCCAGCGCTTCCAGTCCAACCTGGCCAGCTCTTCCTGCTCTGTTTGGGTTTTGTCCTAGGGGGAGGGAATAGAGGAGTGCCAATGCCTGGAAATGTGATTGAGGCAGCAGCACTGGCGTTGGCCTCAGACACATCACCGGGATGAGATGTTGGGTTTTTTTTGCGGAGGGGGAATTTTTGCATTTCCACAGGACATGTTGCTAAATAGCCTGGGCAGGAGAACAAAGCAGCTGCAAAATAAATGAGGCAGAGAGAAAGCTGAAACCCGGGAAAGAAGCGCAGAGAGAACCTGCCAAGACCAGGCACAAAGAGAGGAGGGTTTGGAGACCTGGACAAAGAGGCTTGGAAGGAATAAATGGAATGAAGATGCAGGATGATTGTGCAGAGACACAGAGCAGGGGACAGGAGAGACAGCAGCAAATGTTCTGTGACAGAACCCGGCTCAGAGCCTCAATCCAAACGTGGAAGAGGCTGAGAAGCACCAAGGTCGCAGAGACTTTTCAAACCCCGTGTTTTAACACCTGCAAGAGTGGGGAGTTGAATTGCTAAAAATCAAACCAACCATAAATAATAATTATTAAGTTATAAATATTTTAAATATTATTATAAACAATAAAATTTAAAATATTATTATGAATAATTAAAATAATGTTATAAATAATTATTAAATTATTAATTTCACGCCTGTAATAGCCAGGTTATCTGTAAAAAGGATTAAAAAAAAAACCCAATAATTAAACATCACTGTAAAATATGTGGATTGATAACAGGAAAAGAAGTTTTATCCCAGAGCTCCCAGTAATTTTTTTCACACTGAGAGCCCAGGACTCTGTATCAGTATCAACTACTGGCTCCCTCTAGGATGCAGCACTGGAGAAAACTCTGATAATAAAAACTTAATTACTTCTGTCTTTAAGCCACAGTTTTCAAAGAGATTTTTGAAAGCTTAGATTTTCAACTCAAAAAAGGAATTGGAGCTCCTTTTTTTAGGTCTCAAGTTGCAAAAAAGGACGCTGCAAAGGGATTATTTTAAGAGCAGAGAATAATTACAGCTGGTTTAATATGGAAGGTGTGATGCCACATAAAGTGCAAACCCAAGTCAAGTTTGTGCATATCATAAAATCATCAGGCCTTAGGAAAATGTGCTGGAAACCAGCAGCCAGGGAGCCAGAGAAATCTGAAACTATGGCAACTCTGTGTGGGAAGAAGCATTCACTGGAGGGAGAGAGAGATTAAAAACAATAGCCCCTCAATCTCTGCATCAGCTTGGCTCCTCGTTTTCTCAGCAGTCTGTACCTTTTCAGCTTCCCAAGTCGGGTTTTCCGGCTGCAGCTCTCACAGCAGCTGTCTGAGTCGCTGTTTGGAGGACAATTTGGTGGTTTCCAGCAGCCCAGTTTTCTGGGAGGGCAGCCCTGGCAGGCTGCTCCTGCCTGCGCTGCTTTGTGAAGTGAAGAGTCAAACAGCAATTCTGCTGAAAGCATCAAAAGTGCATGAAAAAAAAAAGAAGAAAAAAAAGGAAAATGTCGATTTTTCCTGTCTCAGGATGTTCCCAGGCCTTGCTGTTGCAGGAGGATTCTGGTCCCCAGACTGTGGGGTTGGGTTGTCCCACCTGGTTCATCCCATGCCTGAGGCCAGGAATGGGATGGGAACATTCAAACATTTCAAACCAGTGCCAGTCACACTTCCCCTGGCTGATGGTTCTTTTCCTCCCTGCCTCCCCAAATTTTATTTAACCATCACAACACAGCAGCAGCAATGAGCTCAAACTCAGAAAGAAGCTGCTGGAACCTCGGCATTAAGAGTATTTGGCTGATGTGGTCGTTTGTTCGGAACCCTCCTTAAAATTCTGGAGATGAAGAAGCTCTGTCTACACATCATCCCAAGCAAGGAGAATTGCCAAAAAAAAAATAAATCTGAAGGGTATAGCTTATTTATCTTCTTGTTTGAAACCCTGGGGGGGATTTATGTGTGGCTTAGCAAGGTGCATTCCTGATCTATGGCCCTGGGCTGTCAGATCCTCACATGGGCTCGGATTTTCTATCTGCTCCCCCCTTAAAGTAAGGGAACATTAATGGGGTTTTGCTAATTCTTGAGTGTGACAGTTCCACCAACTGTTTTGTCTATAAATTTCCCATCTGTGGGTTCAGAGTTAAGTTATGGCCCCTTTGTGAAGAGCTGGCACCCAGCAGCTTCTCTGTGCTGGTGGCAGAGCAGAGACCCAGATCCCCCTGGGGAGTTTGGATGTTCATCAGTGTCCCCCCTGCTCACCAAACCCCAGCCAGGCTCACCTGGGGCAGGTAACTGAGGCTCAGCAGCATCCCCTGCAGGGGTGACAGACTCCAAATATTTCAGGAGGCAAAGAGCACAGAAAAAAGGCTTTTATTGTCTAATTCTCACTACCTTTTATAAGGTGTTCCCATCCAGACTGAACATGGTTGGTGAATAGGAACGACACCTCTCTGAT
The DNA here is from genome assembly GCA_013397395.1 of Sinosuthora webbiana. NCBI lineage: Eukaryota > Metazoa > Chordata > Aves > Passeriformes > Sylviidae > Sinosuthora > Sinosuthora webbiana. Next base: position 291,375 of record VXBN01016277.1, read on the forward strand.
CCCGTGGGTTAAACCAGAGAAACAGCAAAACTCCACCTGGAGAAAGATTGTTCTGAGAAAGGAGAGTTGTTGGCCAGGATTGTTTTGAGGGGAAGCTTTCCTGAGAAATTTTTCTTTGGGAAAAAGTCAGCAGCTGCCAGCAGGCTAAAAATCTCTCAGACCCAGAAATATCAGGCCCACGGGGATGGACCACGACAGAGAGAGTATCACTGAGCTCAGGGTGGTTTAAAGCTTGCAGGAAAGGTGGGCAAGCAGCTGGGAAGGCACAAATGCCACTGAGGAACATCCTTGTGTGCTGGAAGGAGCGAGGCTGGCACAGACACAGCCCTGAGCGGGTTGGGTCAGAGCAAAGCATCCCCGTTTCTGTCATCAGGGTTCAGGAACAGAGAGCCACTGACTCCTGATTTTGCCCTGGAGGATTCTTCTGGGCACAGCTCAGCTGTGTAAAGTGTCATTTCTTTAAAAATCCAGCTGCTGGTAACTGCTCAAATACAGATGTGTTGAGTCCAGTGGCATTCTCTGACAATACTGGGCTCATTCCCACTATAAATGAGCTTAATGAGCCTTTGGCTTCCCCAAACTCCCATAAATTAGGAGGTTGGAAAGAATAAGGCACACTCTGTCATGGGTTTACTTTAAAATTTTCAGATTATTTCCTCAACTATAGAAAAGACTCTGCCTTGAACTAATGACAGTCCTGTGAATAACATTTTTGGGGACTCAATTATGAAAATCTTTGCTTTACTCTGAGAAAAAAAAAGAAAAAAAAGAAAAAAGAGAGCAATTCTCAAGGTACCTTGTTTTCCCGGACACTTACCACTCTAGGCAGCGAGCCCACCTTTATTTTTCCACAGATATTAAACCCAAACTTGTGATGTTAACAGCTCTGAGTCCTTCTCCCCCTCAATTGCTGCTGCTGTGCCCCGAAGCAGCAGAGCTCTGTAGTCTCTTAATAAGCCCTTTACTGAGGGAAGGAACGCTTTTTATTTTTAGACCATCAAAAAATCGGCTGCTTTGTGCAGGTTGTCTAATGAAGGTGGAGCCCAGTCCCCGCTCACCTCCCTTCAGAGGTGTTTAGACAGAGTTTAACCAGCAATAATTCAAAGGCCTGGCTGATATAATTAGAAAAGAGCTGGCTGGGCGTGGGTGTGCGCTGCGGTTCTCAGAGATATCCAGAGCCCTCATAATCTCAGCCTGCTTGGATGGAGGAAAAGGAAAAATAAAAAAAAAAAGCCTCAGAGGGGGAAGGCATATTCACCAAATGTACAATGCAGGAGGCCTCAAGAAACTGGGTATTTTTATTTTTCTTATTATTTTTTTTTTCCCACCTAAGCCTTCTACAAATCCCGTCTCCTTTGGAACAGGCAGATTAAAGGAGATCTCGTTGCCGAGCACAATTCCCAGCCACGGAGCAGCCTGGAAGGCAAAAATCCATCCCTCAAAAACCCCAGGCTGAGTGAGATACAGCAACAATCTCCGAGATCACTCTTTTCTCCCTCTCCAAACGTGTCGTGGTATCGACTGGGGCGAACATGAAAGCTTTCTGAGGCACCACGAGCTCTGGGAATCCTCCCTCTAAGCCTTTTTAAGCCCCCACCCCGCACGTCGTGCATTGATTTTCCCACATATATTCATATCGGGCTTTCATTTCGTTTTGCTCTCACTCAAGTCAGCAAATCCCTTAATTACTTTGCTGCCTGTGGCTGCCCACGGCTGTCTGGCCTGGCTTGAAGGATCCAGATTTGCTCAGAAACACTCTGGACGGGTTTGGCTGGGCAGTGTCACCTCTGGGTGCAGAAAACTTCCTCAGGTGGGGCTGGAGAAGGAAATTTTCAAGAGGAGCTGTGCTGCAGGTTGCACTGTGCATGTCACCTTGACCCACGGGCTCCTTCTGTGGAGTGAATTTCCAGAAAATATTGCTTTGCTCTGAGCCCACCTTCCTTTGGGCTCGGGCAGGAAATGGATTTTTTGTGGCGTTTCTGAACACCACGAGCCCCATTTCCCCAAGGAGAAGCAGGGCAGAGAGGAGCTGCTGCTCACGGCTTTTGTTTTGGGGCACTCTGGTTGGGATTTGGGCCCAAGTGGGAGGAGGCACGTGAAGTCCCACGAATATTTTGCTCTCAGGTTTTGTAAACCAGAACATCATTCTCTCCTGGTTTCTTGCTCTGGCACACCCTCTTCCCCTGAGGGCCTCACCTGGCAGGAATTTTGGTGAGAAAAAGACACTTTTCAGCAGGAAATGTCCCCTGGGGTGAATGGTTGAGGTGCAGTTTATTATCCTGGCACAAAGAGCAGACAAGTCTTTGTAAGGACACATTCCTAACGCAGCCTTACACACAGCACAGGGGTTTTTTTACAACAAAGTTGACATAAAAACTGTCCCCCAAACGGCAGCTGGGTCATTGTGGAGCAGCTTTTGAAATGGAAAAAGGTCGGGGAAATAACCAGCTGCTTCCTCATCCTGCCCGTGCTTTCACTCCGGGCTAAATTATTATTTCCCTAATTAATAATCTGCATGCAGATTAAAACGATTACTCTACAATATCTATTGCATGACAATAAAAGAGTGACAGCAAATTATGCTTCAGCGAGCACAACAGCTTAACTCTCTAAACAGGAGATGTTTTCTAACACTCAATTCATGTCCTTCTGCCGATGATTAAACCCTCACTGATTTTGTTTTTATTAGTCCTCAGTCATTATTGTTCTTTTATCACTATGGGGCCTTTAGAATCAGCCGTAATGGCTCAGAAGCCTGGTTGCTGCTGCATTCCCTTATTAAATCAAGTCACCTCTCTAGTTGTCAGGGACTGAAATCAAAGCCCTTTGTCACAGTGTTCCACAAGCCTTTAAAATATTGATTATCGCCACTATGCAGAGCTGCTGAAAATTTATTTTTCGGTCGGACTAGTTCAGAATGGGGAAAAAAAAAAACCCAAAAAATAACTTCCATGACAACAGGGACGATGCTGCTGCTGCTGCTTTTTCTCCTTGGAAGAAGAGCCTGGCTGCTCCTCCTTGCAGGAGCTCCTGGGGGCTCCCACCTGTCCTCTGCGCCCTGCTCACACAGACTGATTTCCTTCCCCACCTGTCTGCTCCTCGGTTTTTCTGAGAGTGATTCGGCTGCTGTTCCTCTTCCTGCTGCTCGCTCCAGCCTCGGGGAGATGACAAACACCTCCAGGAGGGTTTGGAGGAGGAGGAAGAGGGTGTGCCAAGGCGCCAGCAGCACCTCGTGCGCTCCTTTTGTTGCAAGCCACAGTGGCAGAAGTCAAGGAGAAGCTTCTGCTCCTTTCTTTTCGTAGAATCCTCTAGGCTGGAAAAGATCTGGAGGATTATTGAGCTCAGCCTGAGCCCTCAGTCCCTCTCCTGCAGGTGGCTGGGGAATAACTCGGTCCCCGGAGCAGGGAAATAAATGTGTGTCCAGGGGAAGGTGTGGATGCTTGCTGCACTTCACTCACAAATGGCAAACTTGAGCACTCAATTCACATCCTTCTGCTGATGATTAAACCCTCACCGGTTTTGTTCTCATTAGTCCTCAGTCATTATTGTTCTTTTATCACTTTGGGGTCTTCAGAATTACCCTGACAGGCTGGGAGGTGGCTGTGTCTAGGTTCAGGGCTGGAAATCCCATTGTCCCAACTGGTTTTCGTGGTGGATGAATCTGACCTGCTGACTGGGCTGTTCCTGCCAGATGATTTTCAGAGAACTCCCCCCTTGCAGACAAGGTGCTGCAGCCCCATTGCTGTCAACACAAAAACCAGAGTTGTCTCCTAAAGAACTTTGCCCACGAGTTCATTACTGGCTTTGGATATGTATTTATTCCCTTTCGTGCCTCGACAATGAAACAAAGTTTGCTGGAAGTTGTCAGGGAGGGCTGTGTTTCAAAGCAGACATGAATAGGTGTCACCTCACCTGAGGAGTGTGTCTGACGTGCCCTAATTTCCCTGTGCATCTGTCCCAAAATCAGCTTTGCCTCCTGCTGGGAGCATCCCCAGCACTTCTGCCTCTCTCTCGCTCTGCGCTGGTTTTGGGGAGGCCCAGGGGATGTTGTTCTGTAAAAAGGAGGGGAAAGCCAAGCAGGAGCAGCTGAGGAACCTGGGGCAGGTGAGGATGGGCTGCCCCAGGCTTGTTGGAACCCTGGGCACTGGGAATTTCAGATTTCTGTGCTCACAGGCACTGACCCCCCAGGCAAACACTGCATTGACCTGAGGCTGTGGAAAAGGCTCCAAAATTGAGTGACAGCTCTGGGATTGTGGCTGTGGGGTTTGGATAGAAGTGTGTGATGTCACAGGGGGGAAAACTCAGAGTGTGAGGGTTTAGAATACAGTAATAGATATAAAACAAGATGGAGGATTTAGGGTGTAGGCTCAGTCCTTCTTTTTCACCTTCTTCTTCCTGGGTCTGGGTGGTGTTTTGTAATTGGATAGAAAAATCCACACTGTGGGCCAGAGGTGATTGGTTATTGGGTTAAAAGTCAAAATAATTTAGGTGTCATGTCTGCAAAGCAGCAGCAAGAGCAGCCTAGGAGTTCAATGAAAAAATCAGAGTTAACTCTCAGGCTCTCCCTCATTATTTTCGAGGAGTTGGACCCTTCTCACGCTCCATTCCTTGTGCAATCCAGACTTTATTCAGCACTGGGTGTTTGGAGCCTCCTGTGCCCCCCAACTCTGGTGACAATGTGACATTCCCTGGCCTTGCCCTGCAGAGCCATCAGCCAGAAAATCTTTGGGGGGGGACTGCTTTCACCTCAAGGATTTTAATTTTTAATAAAACCTGCCAGAAAACCCCACCCCCATTATCCTGACTTCCCATTTCACAGCCCCTTGGAGCTGTTTTGGAGCTCCCTTTCCACGTGGGTGATGGGGAATGGGCCGTGGGAAACGACAGAGGAGGCTCTGCAGGATGCAGTTTGTCACCATTTTTTTTGTTGTTGTTTAACTGACAGAGCCAGTTATGAAAAGGGATATGAATTATTACATCCAGAGAAAAGAAATCCTTGAATGTTAATTTGCTCTTTAAGGGCACAGACAATGTAATTTGGGGCACGAGTGGGACAAATTGCTTAGGAGCTGTGAAAGCAAACCCGAATAAAATTTACATCGCTTCCTTTATTTTCCCTTCCCTTCGTCTCGTCTTCTCTCTGAATTATTCCTCACTTACTTTTCCCCTCCAGACATCACAGGGTTTTGATTTTCCTCTCGCTACTTTCTTTATAAATGACCTAATGATAAAAAAAAAAAAAAAAAGAAAAAGTCTCCAGAATATTTCCACCAAACCCCTTTGATTTCATTAATGGGAAAAAGTTATACCTTAAATTAAATATTTCAGTAGCTGGAAGATTAAAAAGAATTACCTGCAGGAGTTGCCAGTTGAGCATTGCCAAGCAGGAGTGATGGGGGCTGTTCCAGAGGTCAAAATGTGCCTTGGCCCTCGACAAATGCACAATTTTGAGTGAAAGCAAGATGAATGCAGGTGTTCAGAGCTGGCTGACCACAGAACCAGTCTGGTTTTCTCTGTGAATTAGCAAAATCTACACCAGCCCTTTGGGTTTTTCACCTTTATTTGGTGTTTCTGTCCATTATTTAATTAAAAAAGTGGAGAGAGAGTGTTTAACTTTCAGAGCCACGTGGCAAATTGAAATTCTTCCCATTCTGATTTTAGAAATTGAGAAATGGGAGTTGTTTTTTGTGGGGAAAGGAGTTTTTTTCCTGGAGGATTTGAACATTTCACAAGAAGATGACGGTGCAGTGGTGACGAGGCTGTACCTGAGAGCAAACTGAGGTTATTGCTTAGTTCTCATCTTTGAAAAAACGGTGGTTTTGAAGGGTGAAAAAACAATTTTCCTATGAACCATCAGCATTTCCTGAAAGGAAGGTGTTAGGATTGTGCAAGAGAGACAGGACCAATGAGAGATGTTTTAAAAACTATTTATTGCTCATCTTCTACAGCCTCATGAAGGAGTGAGAGCATCTTCACAGCACCAGTTAGAGATCAGTAATCCCTGATCAGTGGTCACAGGATCACTGGTTACAAGGTCTTTTAAAGGTTAATTAGCCAAAAAACTACCGCCACACAGATTGTTTCTGCTTTCACACCAATCCCTGATTAATTTGTCTTACACGTTTTTGCCACAACGTGGATTTTCTTAACCAATCTTATAAAGACACACAAACCAAACTTACTGCACCTTAAAACCTTTTACTATTTCTGTACCTACTTCTATCTCCAAACTTTAAAACTTTCAAACTTTCCACTCCCAGGTTAACATGTTTCTATCTAAACCACAAACCCACGTGGCCTCTAAATTTGGAATTTTTTTCCAAGGTCTCAGGTCAAACCCCGTGCTCATTCCCGTGTTTGGGCCCCCGTGCACAAGGTTTTGGGAATTTTCTGTGCCTGGAATTCCCACGGGAAGGGAAGACAACCCCAGAGATGCTGTGGCCAATATTCCATCCTTGGAAGGGTCTCCTGCAGAGGGGATGGGATGGGATGGGATGGGA
>VXBN01016277.1:302087-374847 GCA_013397395.1 Sinosuthora webbiana
AAAAGGAAAAAGGAAAAAGGAAAAAGGAAAAAGGAAAAAGGAAAAAGGAAAAAGGAAAAAGGAAAAAGGAAAAAGGAAAAAGGAAGTTTTCCTTTCGAAAGGAAAATGCTCCTGGCCTGTTCTCCACACAGGAAATATAAGAATCTGATTTTGTAATTTCACCTCCCAGCAGGAAGAAGTTGTGGGATATCCACTGGGGAGGCCCTGGGTTTTGTTGGCCCTTCCTTGGCAAAATTGCAGAGAGTCCTGGAAGGGAATCACCACATCAGACCCTGGCTTTGGGGTGTCGGGCTCTGAGCTGCACCATCCCCACCACAGGGGATGAGAGAGCTCCAACCAGGGGATTGCTGGACGTGGAAATTCCACGACTTTCAGTTGGGTTGGGAACAGGGTTTGGGGCCGGGGACTTTTTTTTTTTCCAAAAAAAAGCTGAAAATAAGGTGTTAAAAAAGTGTCTGCCTCAACAGAAAACTGGCACTGTGTGATGAGCACAGCCTTACCTGCAGCTCCGTCTATCCCACGCGCTAATCAGCGCGCAGATAAACGCATTTTAATAATTTATTATCATTTACCTTCGGTGCAGCTCTATTATGCTTTTCACTCCTGCTGTAAATATGCAAAATGCCGTTAATCAACCTTTGTTAGTGGATATTTGATTAATAGGTAGCAGATGTACTTGCCCCTGCGTGCGCTGCGTTAAATGCAATGTACCAACACATAATTCATTATTTTAATAACACGCCGGGGCTCATGAATCACAGGAACACTTGAGAATGCAGCAGCCAGAGTTACTGGAGGAATAGCTGTGCATTGTTTTAGGAGTGACACATTTGGGCGTTGTTTTAAGCGTGGTGTGGACTGGATGATCGGCCACTGATGAGCTCTAATGTGCCATTCCCGCGGGGATGACTGAGGATTAGCAAACAGCTCCTCATTTCCCCCAGCCCAGAGAGCAAAACCCAATCCCTGACCCAAAACCCTCTCGAATCCAGAGGCAGGGTGGATAAGGGGTGAGGAGAAGGAGCAGCAGGTGCTGATTAGCACAGAAATGTCCTTTTCCCTCTGGGCTGGGGGCACTGAGCAGTTCGGGCTCCAGGTGGGGAGGGGATGGAGCTCAAAGCAGAGAAGAGGAAGGATGCTGCAGGAGGGAGCAAAGAGCAGAGAATATTGAGTGAGGAGGGGTGCAGGGGGCAGGCAGTGACCCCAGCAGGGCACATGAAATAAATGTAAAAGTCATGCTCAGCTGGAGCAACCCCGTGTTTTCTGTAATGGTCAAGAGTTTTCTGCTCAAAACCTTTCCTCAGTGTCAGCCACTGCTGCCCTGAGTGCTGAGCCAGCCCCTTCTGGTGACAGATGTCACCCAGGCCCTGACATCCAGCGCTCGGAATTCCCCGGGCTGAGTGGAGGAGAAAAAGATCGGGATTCCAGCTCCAGTCGCAGAGCCAAAGCACACAAACAGCAGGTAATTGGCAAGAATTATAAGACTGAGCCAAGAACCGAGCTCTAATTCCATGAGTCCCACATGGGACTCCTTCCCTCCTTCCTCAGGGCTGCCCAGTTCTAAGGGAAAACATTTCTTTTTCCTGTGGGTGCATCCAATGGCAGGTGCTGCTCAGGACCTGCGCTTCCCTCTGATCCATTTCACAGGCTGCTTATTTTGGGTGACCTTGGCCACGTGTTTGATTCAGCGAGGGATTATCACCTTTGATGGGGCCTGTATTTAATTCTGCAGCTTGGCTGAAAGCTACACCGCTCCGCATTGATTTCCATGGGCAATTAATACGTTTTGTCAGCGACAAATGCGTGCAGGGATAATACACTCCGCTCATTTTCATCTCTCCTGTGCGCATTTTAAATCAAAATAGCACCTGGTGGCCGAGCCCTCCTGAGGAGTGCTGGATTTAATGTGGAAAAGGAGTATTAAGAGCTGCTTGCACGATGTTATCGTGGTTTTCAGGGGCGAAATAACGAATAATTCCCTGGAAATCTGGGTGACTCAAAAGCTTAGACACCTTGAACACCGTGGTTAAACGTGCCGTGCCTTACTCACACTCACAAGGCAATTGAAGGGCAAATGAGATGAGTAAGACAAGAAGCAAACCCCTGGAATGTTGTAACGTCTCCACTCTGCTGCTCCTCCAAGACGTGAGCCTTGTAGGACTGACAGAAAACAGCATTTACTGCTTGTGCTGATATCCTGGAGGGAGCTGGCTCTGCAATTGGAATTTCAGTTCCTTCAGGATGTGCCATCCCTCACTCTGGGTTTGTTCCAAATGCAGGGAAAAAAAAAAACCACCAAAACCCCAAGCAGGAATTTCTTTGGAGTCTCAGAGATCCTATAATTAACTCTGCTGAAGTATTTAATTTTGGGTTTTCTGACACATTCCAGCTGTATCCTTTTGACAGGTATCATTCAGCATGTAATCTAAAAATCAGAGCTACCTAAAACATTCAGCTCGTGCTTCGAGACAAACAAATGTTTCAAGCTTCTTCAACAGATTTTTATCCACCCTCTTGGAGAGATCAATATCTGTTTGTGAAGGGCTTCAGTTCTGTCAAATCTGTGTTTTCAGGCATTTAGGAGCGCAGTCAGCTCTGTGAGGCCGCAGACTTTTCCATCTGCCCAATATAGAAATGGACCTTGACTGATAAGAGGGTTTTCAGGACTGCTCCTGTCAAACTTCACAGACTCGAGACCATTGGAATGTAGATCAAAATCCTCTCCCTTTCTTTATTTCAAAAACAGCCAAACAAAAACGCAGCTTTGTAGGATTGCCTTTGATATTGCGTAGAGCTCCCTTTAGAGCTGCAGTTCACAGGAACCTTTAATTTCTGATAGGGGAAAAAAAAAAAATAGTGCTGAAAACTACAGCACAAATAAATAATAATAATTAAAAAACCACAAATCTCAGCCTTTAAAAAAAAATCTGTTTGTGTTCTTAGAGAGCCGTTGTTGGTAGGATTGCAGGTGAAACAGGAATGGGTGATGTCTTCAGTGTCTCCAGCAGTGTCACTGCAGATGTTTTTCCCAGTTTGCTGCCAGAGTTCAGAAAAAGGGTAGAAAAAAGTGGTGAGGCTCATGTCACGTAACTCTGGACACCTGAAAAATAGACTTCTGGTCTAAATAAACCAGACTCCCTGTACGTTCAGTAAATAGGAAGGGAGACTCTCAGGGGATGATTTATTCTGCTTATTTCAAGAGGTATCATCTGTCTTGTGGAGGCAGCCTGGGCAACACGCACCCGGAGTTCAGGGAGCGATGTGGGAACCAAAGGGATCTGCACAATTCAAATGAGGTGTCCAGGACGGTGGTGTGGGGACAAGGCTGGGAATCCTGGACTGGAATGGTTTCATTTCACCACTTGGTGGAATTTTGAATTTTGATTTCCCTGTTTTGCCATTCCAGTGAGCCCTGGGGGACAGGACTTGTAACAGCGTGGTGTGAAAAGCTGGATTTGATGATCCCAAAGGTGCTTCCCAACCTGAACAATCCCATCATTGTCCTGCTGCATTCCAGTGCACACCTACAGCCACTGATCACAGGCCCCCACTGCTCTGGGAATACCCTGGTGGGTATTTCTGGGAATACCCTGGAGGATATTTCTGGGAATACCCTGGAGGATATTTCTGGGAATATCCTGGGGGGTATCTCTGGGAATAAACACCCTATCCTGTACCCCTGGGAGCAGAGGAACTCACTTTTATGTGGGGTATTTGCCCAGGCAGGGTCTGTGTGTTCCATCTGCTCTGTTTGCAGGCTGAGGGACTTCTCCTTGCTGTCCCTCTGCTCTGACCAATGTGAGTGAAGAGGTTTGTCTTTGTGTCACCAATCCAATTGGTCTGTGTAGAGTAGGATAAAAGGGAGACACATCCCAAAAATCAAGGAGTCATTTTCAGCCTTCTGAAGCTCAGAGTCTGTGTTGTTGTGGTGTACAACAGCATCACTCAGGGAAGGGAAATGTGGTGCCATTTAATGGAGTGGCTGTCCCTCAGCTGGCTGCAGTCTGTCTGTCTGTCCTTCCCACCTGCCCTGAGCAGTGCTCACACCAGCCCTGGTGTTTGTCCTGGACCAGGCTGTGCTGCTTGCTGTCCACAAATAATCCTCCTGCAGGTGTTGCTGTCCTGATGCCCTCCCATCCCGGCCCCTCTCTCCTACGTGAACAGACTGCTCTGAATGTTTGCTTTTTTTCCCCTCCAGAGAGCTAAATCCCCAAACCAGCCCTCTAGATTTTCTTTCCTCTCTCCTGAGCAGCAGTTCATTCAGGCATATGGCTCTCCCTCCTTCCTCACTGCTTGGACAGATGTTTTCCCTTGACTCAGTACATTCCTAATCCGTGAGAGAAATGAGAACATTTGCATGATTTGTTAAGAAAAAAAAAAAAAAAAAAGAATAAAACCAGTTTATTTTTGTTCTGGTGCAAACTCCTCCACGTTTGCCCTCCTTCATGCCATGATTTTCATATCAAAACCAGTTGACACAACAAGACCAGAGGTTTGGTCTGGTGCCAGCTGAACCCCTGGGTGCTCTGCAAGAACACAAGAAAGATTTCCCTCTGCTTGACACAGGAAGGGCCGCAAGCACTGGAGAGGATTCAAGATGAGACTTTTGTGCTCCAGGTTTTAAGCAGTGGCCAAAGCACCCCCCTGCCTAATTGCAATGACTGGTTTGCAGGTGAATGTTGGAGAGACGAGGAGTTATTAGCCAGGAATGTCTGAGTATGGCAGGCAGGAAACGCTGACTGTGTATTTAAACAATCAGGCTAAAACCTTGGAAATTATTTTCAAATAATTGGGCCGTTTTAAGGTCACCATTAGCTGTGACTTTTGAAGAATTCATTTTCTGCTCTATTCACCTGCTATCAGGAACAGGGGAATCCTGCTATATTCCCTGCTTGTGTGAAGACACATTTTCCTACAGTGATGTCGCTTTTCTTTGCTCTTCATCTCCTCATTTTTCCCAGACTGAGGGAGGAGGAGAAGGTGAATATTTGGGCAAACACAGGGAATTCCCAAGGCAGCAGGAGCTGAGTGTCTGTGCACATGTGCAGGTTTTTCCATCCCTGTTGTCCCTCTCTTCACAGACAGAAATGAATGAGAGATGCTTCTCTAAACCCTTCGTCCTTCCCTGCTGGCTGTAATTTCTTTAAATTAACGATCACAACCAAGATCCCGACGTGACCCCCTTGTCTTTCCCACACTTTGACGCTCCCACCCTGACAGCTGAGGGAGCAGGGACCAGCTGAACGCAGAATCAAAGAGATTTATTCAGGGGCTACACGGATTTCCATGCCAGGAGCTCCTCTCGTGGCAGTGACGCTCAAGGTCATCCTCCCTGAGCCTCATTAAAGTTGCCTTCTGCAGCTGGGCTGCAAACGGGAGCTGGGTGGCTTCCTGAGCTGTCTGAGAGGAGAAAGGATGAGGTTCATCTCTGCCCGCAGCTCTTTTCTGCCTGAGTGAAGTGCCCTGAGTGATATTGAGAGCGGCTGAATGCAGAGGGAGGGAGGCTGGCTGCGGCGGAGATGCAAACTCTGCTGAACCAGCTCTCCAAACCTATTGAAGCCCCTCTGGAGTGCCAGGCTGGTTCCTCAGCGTGACCCTGAGGAGACCCAAAGTTGTTGAACATTTCCTGGGGGCTGCTGCTGTGACCTTCGGATGTGGCTTGGGATGAGAGCTTCTGTCGCTGTAGGACACAGAAGAAAGACCCCAGGTGTTTCAGAAGGCAAAGAGCACAGAAAAAAGGTCCAGTTATAAAACACCACCCGGACCCAGGAAGAAGAAGGGGAAAAAGAAGGACTAGAACCTAAAACCTCCTAAAACCTCCCTCTTGTTTTATATCTATATTACTGTATTCTAAACCCCTAAACTCTAAGTTTCCCCCCCTGTGATAATACACACTTGTATTCAAACCCCACACCCACAATCCCAGGGCTGTCACTCAATTTTGGGAGCCTTTTCCACAGCCTCAGGTCAATGCAGTGTTTGCCTGGGGGTCAGTGCCTGTGAGCACAGATAGTCCCAAATTCCCAGTGCCCAGGGCTCCACCAGGCTGGTATTGGGAATACCTGAACTCACATGGGCTGTTTCAGCTGCCTGTGTGTCCTGGAATTCCCATTCTCTGTTTTCCCTGTGCATGGCAAATATCAAACATTAATTCCATTTCCTGCTGCACCTCCCTGTCCTGGGTGACCCCACTGAACGTGGGACACGTGATGGGTTCAGGAGCACAGAAATTCTCCTCAAGAGAACGACTCTCACCCTCCAAACGTTATTTATTTTGCTGGGAATTGCTCCGTTCAGCTGCAGTTCCCCAAACCCCAGCGTTGTGGCACAATATTGCTCTTTCATTAAGCTCTAATTCCAGCAGATCGTTCCCAGCCTCCTGCTGTGGATCTCCTGCAGAGGAGATGCTGCAGCAGGGACATCCAGGTGAGGAGGGCACTGGAGGACGCTCTCCTGCACAGCTTTGTCACTGCCCTGCTCTGGAGGCTCTGGCTGATTGAAAAGAAGGGAATAAATAAAAATACCCCTCCCACACACACACCCTTGTCAGATTATACTCTTTTCTGACCCAGAGATGGGGCTCCTGAGAGGGTTTTAAAGACTTTTATTCCATTTTCAGTCTCATGAGAAGAGTGAGACGATACAGATGTTACAGTTCACGCCATCACAATCAGAAGCCAAACTATTTCCTAATTACAATCCATTATAAGTGTTTCTTGGCCTGTCAGCTTTCCCCACACAATGCTGTAAATGCCCTAAAGCAAATCATCTAAAATTACCCCTCGTGGCTCCTAATAAAATGCACCTTTTACAGTTCTATTTCTCCAAAGTATCTCCAAAGTGTCCAGTCTTATTTGCAAGGCCATCATCTGAAGCTTGTTTCCAGTTCCATTTCTCTCTCTGCAATGTCTGTGCCATTCCAGGGCATTTCTCAGTCAGCATTCCTTACCTCAAAGTTTCCACACAGATCCACACTCTGTGACCCTTCTGTCAAAATTTGAAAATTCTCTACAAATCCATTTCCCAACAACCCCGCTGCTGGGCGAGCACGGGAGTATTTATTTCACTAATGAATAAATTATTGATTATTTAAATGAGTGGGAGGGGCCTGAGCGACTGCAGCCACCCCCTAATCAGAGCTGGCAGCTCCGTTGCCTCATAATTACGGACTGCCAGAGGCGCTCTTTAGACCATCAGTGCTTTTGGGATAGTTTGCATCTAAATTAAAATCGAACTTCAAAGCAGTCTGATGGAGGGAGATTGGTGTTTCCAAGGAGTTTCAGGGACGTGAAAGACACTCCCTGATTAGCATGATGTGCTGCTGTACCAGCTGGCTGCTACTGTAAAAAAAGTAAAATAGAGAGAGCAGCATCCAGCGCTGGTAATCAGAAAGTGTATCTTGAATCCTATTAATTTTCTTTTGAATTATTTATGGGGGGTTTGTTCCAGTCGTGAGTCTCCTTTCAAATGTTTATTTCGTTTCTCCATAAAGAAAAAAAAAAAAATTAAAAAAAGAAAGGGGGAGGAAGAGATAGAAATCTGGAAAACCTCCAAGGGTTAGCTCAGCAGCAATCTGTTTAGGTGTCCTCTTCTCAACTGAGCCCTGCTCTGCCAAATATTTCTGGCGATGTTTAACAAATAAATGTCACCCACCTCCCCTTTTACAGTAAAGCAGGAAATGGAACTGCTGCGAGGGGGGATCACCTCTTCTCTAGCAGGAAGGGAACAGAAACTCCACGAATACATGTTAATTCTTGGGAAAAGCAGCCAAAGCACAGAACTGCTAGTGCAAACATCTGTCTGTCCGCATTCCAGATGTTCTGGCCCAAGGCTTTTCTCTGATCCCGTCTCCAGACAGGAGCAGCAGAAGTTTTCCCTTTCCCGAGGAGCTCTTTAAGCACCAGTGGGAGCAACAGGCAGCTCCTGAGGAAGGATCCTGGTCCTGGTGCTCCCCCAGCTCCGGGCAGGACAGTTCAGGTGTCCAAACCCAGCTCAGGTGACTCCAAAAGGAGTTTGCACTGTCTGAACATCCCTGTGTGGATGCTGAGTGCGAGAACTCATGCAGAGCAGCTCAGTGTCTGTGGGAAACCGAGTCACACGGACTTCTCACGCTGGCCTGAGATATGGTGGCCTGAGAAATTGTGAGGAGGAATTTAAACAGTCCTTGGAGTAAAGTAAAACAACCTTTGCAGGTGTTGTTTGTCTCCCTTGCAGGTGTTGTTTGTCTCCCCGTTGTTGACTTGCAAGAAATGACTGAGGGGTGTTGTTCCTGACTGTGCAGTGATGGCGATGTGCTGGTTTGCTGCCCAATGAAGTTTTATTCCATCAGAACTGTCTATAAAATAAAGTTTCGAAGAGTAAAAGTCGCTCTCACTTGCTAACAAGCCTGGTTGTGTCGTTTTCTACTCAGAGCCACACCCCTGTGTTCCTGTGCCTGTTCCCCCACCAGCTCCTGGGCTTTGATGGGAAGGATTCTGTGACAAAGATCCTTTTTGGGGGGGGGGGGGTTTCTGTCGTGCTTCACCCCCTCTGCTGGATCCACCCAGCCCCAAATCCTTCCAGGGATTTCATTTCACCTGCCAGGCCACCCCTGGGTGCCCAGCAGTGCCCACGTCTGCGTTCTGCACGGGATTGCATTTCAGTCACTGAGATCCCCAGATTATATTCCCCCAACAAGTTCATTCCTGGCTGAAAACACTGAATAGATGGAGCACTTCTAGGGGGGATTTAGAGGGCTTTAAATTTTTATTGAGTCTGATGGCTGTGGGAGAAAGAAAACACCAGTTGCATAATTCAGAGCCGTGCGGCTCGGCTCCTGTGCTCCCAGTGCTGGGCATCTGTGAGGCCTGTCAAGATTTTTCTCGGGATACTGAATCCATGTGGATGCCTCCACAGTTATCTGCCTGCCTGCATTGTGCCAATCTGTGCGAGCGTGGTGCCTGCAGGATCCGCGTAAACAGCTTGTGCTGAGGAGTTTGAAGCTTTACTTTGCCATTAGACGGGTTTTTTAGGAGATAACTTTCAGCAAAAGTATTTAAACTTTTCCGTTCTGATGGACTGATTCCCGCCCTGACAACCTTTTCGAAAAAGGCAACGTTTCCTTCGTAGTTTCATTATTTTTTTTTTTGCTTTCTTGCTGTTGCTGACTTGGGGTGTTTGTGTTTATTCGTGATAATTTATTCATGACTTCATTTGCAGATGGGGCAGGCAGTTAATAGCATAGAGGAACTCCTTCCAAAAAATTCAGACCTGTTAAATGAAAGTCCCCTTCAGCACTGCACCATCCCTGTTCTCTAAGGCAGAGCCTTCATTCTCACTGAATTGCTTTGCAGAGAGAAAAGGAGATGGCCAGAAAGCAAGGTTATCTTTCATGAAATGTTTTCTGAGGAAATATTTACTGTTTGACAACAAAATCCTGGAAAATTTACCAGGTATCTTTCACCAGAAAATGCTGGAAATTCAAAAACTGGACACTCCATTTTCATCGAGGCCAGATGGATGTGCAGAACTGCACAAGCAGCCCAGGCCTGACTTGTCCAGCCATGCACACCTGGCCAGGTGCTGCCTGTGCACACCTGAGTTCATTTAAACCTCCCTGTGAGCAAAATCTGGGCCCTCTCAGCTGCAAACCCTGGAATATTCGCCTTTACTGGGGGTGAGTGGTGAGGAGCACCACAGCACAAACTCAGATTTCAACTGCGGGCTGGGAGGCCGAGGACTTGAGCTTGGAAAGATCCCAGATCCGTGTTTGGCTTCCCAAATTCTGCCTGGATCCCTGGAATAGGGCTCCTGGAGGGGCTGTCACTGGGGGGATGTCACTGCCACAGGTTGGGGGAACCCTGGGCACTGGGAATTTCAGATTTTGGTGCTCACAGGCACTGGCCCCCAGGCAAACACTGCATTGGACCCGAGGCCATGGAAAAGGCTCCCAAAATTGAGTGACAGCTCTGGGATTGTGGGTGTGGGGTTTGGATAGAAGTGTGTGATAGCACAGGGGGGAAAACTTAGAGTTTAACGGTTTAGAATACAGTAATATAGATATGGTATTATAAATATTTCAGTGATATTAAAAATATTTGGATGATATTGTGAAGAGTTCAATGATATTATAAAGATTTCAATGATATTAGAAACATTTTAATGATAATTTAAAGATTTCAATGATATTAAACATTTCAGTGATATAAAGATTTCAATGATATTATAAAGATTTCGATATTACAAAGATTTCAATGATATTAAAAACATTTCAATGATATTATAAACATTTCAGTGATATTATAAACACGCTCACTCCCAAAAGGAAGCACAGGAAAATCTTCTGCTACCTCGAAAGCTGCAGGACGAACCAAACTCCCTCATTGCTAATTAACCACGTGTAAGAGGATTTCCTGCCTTTCAGGGGAACCTTTCTCCTAACTGAACCCTGACTTTCAGACAGCCAGCACAGGATGAAACATCTCCCAACACTGTAACTCTGTTCCCAGTTGGCACCAGCCGAGATCGAGTCCTGGGGAACATACGGAGTGCACGGAGTGAGAATGGATCCGGCGCCGCTCTCCGTGTCTGCTGCCTGGGGAGTCATCGCAGCAGGGAAAGGAGAAATCACCAACTTGTCCTGGCGTGTTCCCCTGCCTGCTTGGATTTAGAAATGCAGGCAGCAAAGGCTTGGCAGCCAGCGAGTGCTGACTTCAGGCAGCTATTCCTGAATGAGATGCGGTGGTGACAACATCCTCCTGTGTCACTTGGCTACCCAGAGCTGCCGCGGATCCATTCCAAAACGAGGGAAGAGGCTGCGCTCCCCAGAAGCTCCAGAAGGAAAATCCAGAAGGATTTTCCTCATCCATGCGGGGGTTTTTTTGCTGTTGTGAAATGTCCTTTTTCCCAGAGCCCCCCAGCCCCCGGAGCAGGAGCTGGCACGGACACCTCTCCAAGGTGTGAGCAATAAATCAGTGCTCCAGCCCTCTGCTCTCTGAACAGCCAGGCCTGAGATGGTGAAAGGGCTGAGGTGAAATGGAGAGTTTCTAATTCTTTCTGACGTTATTTAAGTGATAATCACCTAATAACAATGACACTTGTATTATTTGTATAGGTTTATATTATTTATATGTTATTTATATATGTTTCTGACCCAATAATGACCACCCAAGACCCACAGTGTGGACCTTTGTCACCCAATTACAGAAAACCACCCAAATCCGTGAAGGAGACGGAAGAAGAAGGTGAAGAAGGAGGACTTGGACAACGCCCAAAACCCTCCATCTTGACTCACATGTATGACTACACACTAAAATCTCAAATCTCAGCTTTTCACCCTGTGAGCTCACACAACACCATTCAAGCCACACACCCACAGCCCCAGTGCCGTCACTCAATTTCGGGATCCTGTTCCACCCCTCAAGTCAAACGTGGTGCCTGCCTGAGGGTCAACACCTTTTAGCACAGAAAAGCTGAAATTTCCACCCTCCAGGGTTCCAACATCACCCCAGCAGTGCCTGTGCCGTGCTGGGAGCACTGGGCATGAGCAGCTCAGAGTGGGCTGAGCCAAATATCCAGGGTGAGAGGTGGGTCCCTGTGGGAGCAGCAGGCGCTGCAGGTTCAGCTCATCCCATAATTCACCATCAGACACTTCCCCACTCCAACACCCCTCGGATCCGGAATGCAGAGGAAAGGAATGAGCAGCAGGAAGGGGGAGCAGAGCCTTTCCTTTGAGCGGGGAAATTATTCTTCAAATGTCTTTGTTGACAGCTGGCGTGGCACAAAATAAACACAGGTCTATTTGCAAGTAAGCAGGAATTACCATAAACAGCAGCTGCTGTAGTACCACAAAACATGCAGCAATAAAGGGTTTTTTTTTTTTTCCCCTGCCTTCAGGAACAAAGGTAGGTAAAAAGCCTGCGTGAAATAATGAGTTGGTTACCCACCTGCTAAGGGTCTGAGCACCAAGAAAATGAAGGAAATATTTGTTGATGACATAAGTCCTTTTTTTTGGTTGAAACTGAACCTTTCCTTCTGACTCTCCATAAAATCCAGTGCAGTGTCAAAAATGTCCTCTTTCTCAGCTCTTCTCTCACTCAGATCAGGGGATTTCCTGCACTTCCCTCCTCAGTGGCCTCCTTGCTGCATCAGGCACTAATTTCAAATTTTTCTCAGGTTGTTTGGATGTGATTTTTCCCTCTCCCCCAGCTGCATGGAGCAGAAAGGGAAATCAAACCATCGGCACACAGAACTGTATTTATGACCAGATCACATCCTGCAGGATAAGTTGATGGTCTTTTGTCTCTCTTTCTTTCCCTGGAAAAAGCCAGTTAGGAGCAGACTCCACAGTGTTGTCATATTTTAATAAAAACTAATGACCCAACACGGCTTGGTGCAGAGATGAGAGAAGCAATTTCATGTGCATCATTTTAGATTGATGATGCTCAGATTTAGGGCTTCATCTGCTGCCCAGGGAAGGTGCCTTACCTGTCCAATTAACCTGCCAGTGCAAGTGGGGCCTCTGCAGGTGCTCGTGCAGCCACTCTGCCGGGCTGGCTCTGAGCTTCAGCCTTGGGAGCCACATCTGCTGGGAATTTCTTTGGAATTGCGGCTCCTTGTGTCTGGAGTTCTCTGCAAACAGGATTTTTTGTTGTTGCTGTTAAATATGACCACACGGAGTAGCCCTCTTTGGAGTTTACCCTGAGATTTACATCCACAAAAAGTCACTTGAGCACAAGGCTCGGCTGACAGGGGATCGATTTCTGTGTTTCCACAGCAGGTTTTGGTTCAGGGTCAGATCTTTCCTACCAGATTGTTCACTTTGTTCCCTGAGCTGGTAAAATGAGTTGAGTAAAGCCTCACTTCCACTCCAGCAGGACCTGAGTGGATAAATCTGATCCTTGAGGACGAGGGGGCTGAGATGTGTTACGGCCATGGAAAAAATCAGTGTCAATGCAGGATGAGACAGTTCAGGAGTTTCTTGTTTCAAGTCCCACCTTCTTCTCATTTTTCCCTTTCTCACTATGCCAAAGTTTAAAACCAGGCTTTGTTTGGGGTTCTTTTTGCGTCAGTAGACACTTGCTGTAGCTGATAAAGGGTTTGGGGACAATATTTTGTATGGGAAGACTCCTGTGGCCTGTGCGGAGTGTTTGTGAAACAACACATTTTTCATTTGATCACAGCTCTGTAGTATTTCCTCTGTTTTCCACTGTCAGCTGCTGCTTTCAAGGTAACCATATTTCAAAAGTGTGGTGTCATTTTGGTGAAATACTTTGGAAGCTTCTGAAGTAAAAAAAAAACCCCACACATAAATTTTCCACAGCAGGTTTGTTTAACGAGCAGGGAGAATCAGATCTCACAATTTGCATACAGATTGGGCCAAGTTTTCTTCAATACCACTTATTAAAAACACATTTCTGTTTGGCTGTGGGCTTCTCTGAAGGCGTTAAAAATCCTGTTATTTACATTATTGATGGAGACATCAGCATCCAACCACGGAGAGCACGGGAATTTTATTGTGATACCATTCACAAAGGGGTTTTGAGTTTGGGGGTTTTTTTTTGAGTTTTATTTTTGATTTCTTTTTCTTTCTGAGAGCATTTCATCCACTGTATCTGTCTGCTGGATATCTTTATATCTGCAAGTGTCTGGGCACGTGAGCCTGTTTATATGCAGAAAGACACACAGCATCCTTACTTCCTGGCTGCAGAATAAACTAAAATATGTGAGAAGCCTTTACACCCCCAAAGCAGACCTCATTGTGCTCAAATGCTGTTTTATTTTAGGGGAGATCATAAACTAAATAAATAAACTAAATAAATAAACTAAATAAATAAACTAAAATTTAAGAAGCCTTTACACTCCCAAAGCAAACCTCATTGTGCTCAAGTGCTGTTTTATTTTAGGGGAGATCATTTTAATCTCTCTCTCCTTACCCTGATTCAGGCTTTGATTCTTTCACCTCCTTCAAACCCTCAGTGAAATCCCCATGGAGCTGCTCCTGCTGTAAAATCATCTCCACAGGAGCAGGAGCATCTCTTGGTCTCCTTGACTTGACAGTGCCAACAGCAGCTGAACAAGATCTGATCGAATCTCGAGTCAAAATGGGGAACATTTGCATTTTCTGTGTCTCTTTTACATCAGATACCAAGATGATACCAGATTTAAGTTCAGGCTGAAAATAGAAGAGCGAAGATCCTGCCAGATTAAGGTTTTCTCACTCTACAGAAGAGAGAAAATATTCTAGGTGGGGAAATGTGTCAAGGTGTGGGAAGGGGAGCAAGAGAACGAGACCAAACCTGAATTCACGGAAGGTGCTCAAGTTTTTCTTTTGATTTCAGTAAACTATAACTGTTACAGAAACAGAATTCATAAACCTGAAATTTCCTACACTTCCAATATCTTTTTTCTGCAGGAGGCACTGCAGAAATGCTAGAGCTCCACACAGACTAGAATATTCCATAAAACCTCCATTTGAAACAATTTGCAGCTGAAATAGGATCACTGGAAATTTTCAGACAGCAAGATCAATTTCTCTAATCTGAATGCGCTGTTTAAAAATCCACAATTTTTAAATTCCACGGGGACTCTGCCATCCATCATTGTCCCCTCTGCCCCTGGTGTCACAGCCAGGCTTGCCAGGGGGAGCAGCAGCAGTGGCTGGGGAATTCCTGGTGCTCTGCTGTGCCCCGAAGGAAATATTTAAACAGTGAGCACTTCCTGAACAAAGAGCCCCGCTGGCCTCACCCCCGGCTTTGCTCACATATTGTTAATTTTAGGCAGTATCTGGCTGAAAAACCACTTTTCTGCTCTCAATGCCTGGTCACCAGGAGGATATTACCTCGTGCAGAAACGTGGTTTCCTTACCTGGCTCTTCAAGGAGCCCAAACTTGGGTTTCCCTCAGAAATCAAAAGAATAAACCTTATGCAAAATTAAAAATTGTTAAATCTACAAGAGTCACTTTTCTGGGAGATGAATATGGATATTTCCTTTTTCACACTGAGCATGTAGATCAGCTTTAACTTTCCTCAGACTCTTTCCACAGAAACTGCAGTGTCTGTTTAGACTCTTATTTATATTTATTGTCCGGAGGCAGTGAACATTCATCATTTGTCTCCTGTGGCTCGTGGTGGGCACTTGAGAGTGTGAGGAATGTTTTGGACAGTCATTGGGAGGTGCTGCACAGAATCCATCCCACAGTGGGACTTTAAAAACCTTTGTGAGGAATGTTTTGGACTGGACAGTCACTGGAAGGTGCTGCACAGAATCCATCCCACAGTGGGACTTTAAAAACCTTTCTGAGGAACATTTTGGATAGTTCCTGGAAGGTGTCACCCAGAATTCATCCCACAGTGGGACTTTAAAAACCTCTGCCTGTGCCCAAACCTCGCTCCCACAGCCCAGGGAAGGGATTTGGCACCTGAACATTCCCAGTTCTTGTGCTCAGAAGAAACTTCGAGGAGGAAAATCAAACCACGCTGCTCTTGTTTGGAAAACTTTCTTTCCTTTCACGTTCTGTGTTTGTGCCTGGACCTCTCCCACTAATCAGCTTTTAATGGCTTTTCCCACTGCTCCCAGAGCAGCCCATTCTTTGCATGCAGCCTTCGTTTCTGGGAATAAAATCAATTAAACTCCTTTTTTTTTTTTCTGACCCCATCTTACACTAAGTCTTAGCACAACAACTGGAGCACATTTTGGTCTTCACTCCTTTGTAATTTTGGTCCAGGCAGGTGTCAGTGCAAGGATGGATTTCAGTGCAACACGACGTGCGAGTGTGTATTTAAATCTGATCTAATTATTGCACTTACACTCTTCACTTCTGCAAAAAAAACCAAAAAACAATTTAATGAGCCTGTGACACCTTTCAACAGCCTTCTCGAATATTTTGGTTTGGTGAATATTCCAATGGACAAAGTGATAAATTTATGGCAGGCAATTTTGAAGATTTTTTTCACAGACTTAAAATACCGAGCTGTTGGAAAGATGCTTCTAGAACACAACACCAAACTTCTGTCGCTCGTTGAAATACTTTGTTTCCAAATTAACTTCAAGAAAGTTCCGCGATTCAAATTAAAGTTTTCAGAAGACGAGCTTTTGTAGAAAGATGATTTTTTTTTTTTTCCTGTCAAAACTGCTTCAACTTATTTTGGGCCAGCTTTAGAGAAAACATTCTTCAGTTAGCAAAGTTGATGGCTTGATCACTTCTTTGCTGGAGAGGAAATCAGCACCGCCCTTTGGGTTCTGTTTGAAATTTGCTTTTGACTTTAGGCAGGTTATGGGACCTCATTGATCAGCTCCTGCAAATCTCTCGCTGTTAATTGGCTCGAGGGGAGGTGATAAAGGGAATTAGAGCAGCTCCCGTGGTGTCACAGGACACACTTTGTGCCAGAGGTTCCCCCTCCTCATCAAATCTGTGCTTCTCAAATAGGTCCTGAGAGCAACCAGGAGAAGAAATTCCAGCTCCTGGAATTCTTCCAGGGCCTCAGAGTCTCCTCAGCACCCTCTGCTACCAGCAAGAGATTTTCTCTTCAGGTGCAGGAAGAGCCTTTGTCTCTTCTGCAGGCTGCAGAGATGAAAGGAGAGCCAAGAAAATGAAGAGGAATATTGCTAACGGTATTTACTGCAGCCTGGAAATCGAAAACAAGGACGAATAATTCTGTGGCTGCAACAGGAGTGATGCTTTAACACTTCTAGGCGTGACCACGGAGCTGGAAATGAAAGATTTGTGATTTGGAACACCAAGGATGTCTCAGCAGTTCCAGAAGCAATGGAGCAGTGCTCAGCAGATCCTGCTCTGCCAGCAGAGAAGAGCTGATGGAATTACCTTTAATTCCTTTGCATCCTCCCATGATATTCAAATCCTGCTCGCTCTTCCATAGGGGATGACGCCGTTGACAGAAATGGGACTTTCCTGCCAAATTTCACAAACCTTTTCTCCTTTTCCCACCCCTCACTCACATCACAAGGCCTTCAAAGGAATCAGATCACTTGTTATTCACACCTTTGACTCAAAGCTTCTCTATGCAGTATAAATCTTTTTGTTTCCCTTAATTAACCTTAAACATTTCAAGCCGGTTCCTTTCTGAAGTCCCTGGAAATGAAGTGACAGGCGTAATGGGGCTATTCTGGATTCTGATCGTTACATTTCCCTAAAAATAAAAGCTCCATATGAGATTCATTTAGAATTGTGCACCTGGGGAAACTCTGATTACTGCCTGAGGTATTCGAGGCTATTAAAATGATCACAAGTGCCTCTGCAGCCAGGGAGGATTTCAGCTCCTCGTGGGCTGAAAGCAATAAACGTGGTGGTTCTGCTGCCAGGGCACAGGCCTGGCTTGCTTAGGAGGGCGGGGTGGCTTAAGTGGTGAGGCAGGTCCCAAATCCAGAAGTTCCTCTGTGAGGCATTTCAGGTTGGGAACTTCTCCTTGTCCTGAGGAAGAAACGTTTTGGCCACTGGAGCAAATCCAGAAGTTTCTTTGTGAGGCATTTCAGGTTGGGAACATCTCCTCGTCCTGGGAAAGAAACATTTTGGCCACTGGAGCGCCTTGGGCCTCGCTCAAGGGAACGCTTTTGGTGATGCAATTTATTATTCTGGAATTTCTAGGTTTGGCCTCGCTGTGAGCCCCAAGATCACGGTGCTAAAAGAGATCTGAATTTCCCTCAGGATTTTTTTGCCCGTCTCTTTGGAGCTCTGTGTTTTACAAGGATTTCTGCAAATCCACTGGACGTTTCGTCCCTTCCACGAAAATGCCAATGCCTGCTCCTGCCTTGGAGCACTTTCCTCCTCAGCCCTTCTCTCTTATCCAGCAGCAGCACAAAGCCAGGAGGATCAGGAGCACTCTTATATTTACTCCTTTCAAGTGGAAGCTACAAAAAAAAAAAAAAAAAGAGCAGTGAATAAATATTTGTTGTCTCGCTTTCAATAGGACTAAAAGCCACGTCAATACACTGAAATAAAAGCTGTGATGTGACTGAAAAAGGCAGGAATCCTCCTCGGGAGGAGAAGCAAAGGATGGGTCCAGAGGAAAATAAAACTGTCCAGAGGAAAATGAGGCATTCAGAGGGAAATTGTGGGTTGTGACTGTTGGTGCATCTGTCAGAAATTGGAGTTAATTCAGGTTCACACTGCGCTGGATTATTGTTTGGCTTCCGTTGAGTTAATACTCAGTGTTTACTACTTGGCCTTGTGTAACTCAAGCCCTTTTAATACAGTTTAAAAACTTAAGGAAGTGCACGGTGTTGCCATTTTCACACATTGAACCATAACAGCGACAAAAAAAGAGAAAAATTATTTATTAAAGCCCCTTCTCCTCCTCTTATTTAGGCACTAGAGAGAGCTAAGAAAACTATTAAAACGCAATAAAGTCCAAGCAGAAAAACAAACTAAAGAGCTGAAACGTAATTATCTCTTCCTGCAAATGATGCACAAGCAGCATGTAAAGCTACCAAACAAATGATTCGAGTAATTTGATGGCGTGTGAGGACACCGAGGAGATTTAGAGACACGACCAAAGGACACTCAGACGAACCAGCACCGACACCGTTGAAATTAAACTCAAGAAAGGGTTTGTTGTGAAGAGTAGCCCTAATATTCTCTGGGGGTTTAAACTATCGTTTTTAACCTGCCTTAATTAAATATTAGCAACGCGTGTGCTTTGTACTTCGGGGCTAACAAATCCGAGTTTTGAAAAGCCGTCGCTTAAAATGGCTTTTCGTGCACGACGAGCAAAGGAGCCCATCGTTCTCAGCTAATTACCGCCGATGTGGGCGAACCCCCGCACTTGCTGCTGGGAGGGGAATAAATTGTCTGAGCAGCTTCCATCCTTTCTCCCGAAGACATCTTTTTCTTTCCACCGACTGCTCACCTTTTCAGCCTAAATATTTATTGGTTTGGGCACGGCGGTGATTTATTTCTATTTGTTTTTAATTTCCTTGCGCAGTGTTTCAAACGGCAGCACAAGCCACGGACGGATTGCTGGTAAATTACGTCGAGGTGCCACATTGCTCTTGAGTGCACGTTTTTGATGAGGTTATTAAAACTTCGACAATACAAATTACCATAGCAACCAAAAACATAAATCCACAGCCCGTTCCAACCTCTGGAGTATGGGAATAGTTCTGAGCACTCAAACGCAGCTCTTGTGCCTCGGCGCACGCTTCCTCGTTGTCCTAAAACTCGTTTCTCCTCCGTCTCTCAACCAGGCCGAAGTCAGGACTTTGTTCTTTTTACCTTTACGGGTATTTGGTCTGGTTTAGGGCAAATTTGGGAGGGAATTGGACAGGAGTGTTTGCTCCAGCTCCAGTCCTTGCTGGTGCTTTTCCCTGTGACCTTTTGGGGATGATTTGAGCGTCACCCTTCAGCCAGAAGCAGAGAAAGAAGATGTGGGAGCAGGGCTGTCTCTGCTGGTGATGGTGGAGGAGTGGGGCTCGGGGTTTGGCTCCCATCTCAGGCCTCATAAAACAACTTCTGATCTTTGCTTTCGAGTTTTGAGAGCTCTGGCTTTGGAAATGGCTCCACAGTGCGCGGTGCTGTGAAAATGCTGTAAATCCTCGCTCCATGAACAGGTGTTGGTTAGGAATTCTCAGCACAGAGCTGGAATGCAGGGATGGAAAATTGGAGGTAGAACCAGGACTAGGAGAACTCCTTCCATTTCCCACCATGTATTTCACAGCAGTTATTTGACCCCAAAAAATCACAGCCAGCACTTGGTGACTGCAGATGACCCCACTGGAGTGAGAAGGATGAGGCTGAAGTTTTTCTCCTCTCAGTGCCCAGGTGACCTTGCAGTGTATTTGATGTGGCTGTGCAGTGCAGAATGCTCTGGCTGGGCCAGGTAAAGGATGTGTCTGGAGGAGCAGGGAGGGCAGGGCACAGAGCTCTGGGGGTTTGGGGCCAGGATGCTTATTGATGCACTTAATTCCAATTTCCCTGGAGTCAATAGCATGGAAGTAAGAAGAAGTGATGTGGATGAAATCCTCCCGGGACCAGCCAAGCAGTGGGCATTATTTTACATCTCCGTGCTTTATGGGGCAGTTCTGCACTCCAGGGTTCATGGGGGCCAGGTGGGTTATTAAGGTGACCCTGCTAATGCTCCTGGCTGCTGTTCCTGCTGTGCAATCACGCTGCAGACAGTGAATTTAATCTGGATTTCATCTGTCCCCACTTCCCCCAGCCCTCTCTTTCTGCCCTGGTGGTCATCCCACACCTCTGAAATCTGCTGGGGCCTGATCCCCCGTGGAAACCCCAGGGTTGGAATTCTCATCTTTCCACCTGCTGGAAAGGAACACTGTTCCTTGAGCAGACAAGGACATCCAAACTGCAGCAGGTAACGAGTTTTGACTCAGCTTTGATCAAAATGGACATCACAGATCCCCTCTATGATTTGATTTAGTGAGATATATATATATATATATAAAATAACCAACAGTGGTGTCTTACAGTTCTCCTGGCTCAATCATAAATATAAAAAAAAAAGAATCAAGATTCCACAGTAAAACACATTCCTCAGAACCTGCATAATCTGTTTTTATATGGAGCACATAATCAGATTCATGTTATGGAAAAAAGGCCTAAAAATTTAAGTTGTTTCAAACTGTTTATTTCCTTATTAATCGGCCGCAATTCAGCTTCAGAACAGACAGAAATCCTGATCTGCAGGAACTACAACGGGGCAGATTCTGTCCTCCAGCTCGTTTGCTTTATTCCTGTGCCTAAATAGCAGCAAATACCAGAACAAGTCTCCACTTGTTGGAGGCTGAGGGAAAAAAAACCTCCTGACACTGGGGATGTGCTTTACAATTACCATCGTTACAAAACTCCCAAATTCCCGTTTTCTCAGCACTTCCACCTTCCAGTGGGGCATCAGTATGATTTTACTCTGTAAAGAAAGTCGCTCTTGTCATAGCTGGAGTTGAACCCTGAGATATGACTTTTAATCACAGTAAATGATCCAACTTGCCCTTTCCTTGATTTCCTCTGCAAGTAAGAAAGAAGTGCCACGCTCCATTTCTCCTCCTGGCTCGCAGGAACCAGCAAGAACATCCCCTCTTCTGCAAAACTGGGGGAGAAAAAGTGACTTTTCAGCCAAAAGTCCAACTATCCTATTAACAAAATTAAAAAAAAAAGAAATTCTGTTTGTGCCAGACTCGTCACAAATTGTTGTGACAGCGAAGGAAATGCTGTTTTTCCTCCTCCTGCATCGAGGAACTGAAGCACTGCCCCACCAGAGCAACCAATGGCTCTTGCTCCAGTGCATTTTAAGGAGCAGCTCCTTCTCAGACATCTCTGAATGGCAGCTCAATAAAACGTGGGGGAGGCTTCCATCCCTGTAGTTTGAAATTCATATTTGATTTTTGCCATTGTAGGAGCTGGTATTAGGCACATTCTAGGCCTAAACCTGCAGCAGAGCCTTCCTAAGAGAGCAGAATTCCTCCCCAAAGGCAGGAGGAACTCTGTTTGTGAGGATTGGAATGACCTGGGGACATCTTTGAAAATGTCCCTGGGTTGAGTTTAAAGCAGCCTTTTTCATCTGGCCACCCCAGCCAGGGTGCATCCACGGAGAGAGGGAGGAAAATCCATCCTCTAAATGTTAACACAGGAAAGAAATGAGAAAAACTGACCCTGCCCTTGACAGATCATTACACACAGTGTGACATCTGAGGAGCTGGAAATGGGGCTGCCACCAAGAGAGTTAAACCAAAAGAAGTTCCAGAAGAATTCCTGGAATTCGAAGTATTGCTGGAGAATTTTGACTTTGTATTATTGACTCTGTTCCAGACTGGGCAGTGCTGGTGCCCAGAGCCCCAAGTGCATGAGGACATCCCCTGGTTTGGGAGTTAATTTTGCAGGAGCCGTGTTTGGCATCCAGCTCCTGCTGAGGATGAAATCCTGAAACCCTGAAACCCTGAAATCCTGAAACCCTGAAACCCTGAAATCCTGAAATCCTGATGATTTCATGAGCTCTCTCTAACCCACCTACAAATGCAGCCAGCCCCATCCTCCTGCTCCCCCACTCCAGGGTTATGGAACTCTGGGGGGGAGAAATGGAGCATTTATGGTAAAATTTTCAACCTGTTTGTGGTTTTTGGATGAGTGTCAGTTAGAGGCAGGAGGCTGGGAACAGCGGGGATTATCTTGCATTTTATAAAGTATATAGTGTTCCAAAGGATTCCCAAGCATGTTATACAACTAAATGGGATTTTCAAGAGCAAGTTTTTAGATAAGAATAAAATCTGCTGGGGAGGGAACGAATCAGATGGAGAAAATCTATTGACCCATCCTGCAAAATACGTGCAGACAGGAGGAGGATTATTTCTCTCTCTGCTGATAAAGACATTTGCCACCCTCATTTTGCAGTTTCCATCAGAAGGTTTTAAAACACTTGGAGGAGGTGGATGGCACTGCCCTGCTCTTGTGGAGAAGGAAACTGAGGCAGGGGGGCTTTTGCCAAGGTTGTGTTGGAAATCACCGCAGGGGCAGAAGGAATATCCTGATTTTCCCAGGCCCACACCAAACCTTCATCTCCTTGGGTCTGGCCTTGGGGTAACAGAGGCCAGATTTAATTTTATATAAACCTCTTACATGAATTAAATCTCTTATATAAATTAAATCTCTTCTATAAATTAAATAAATTTCTATTAGATTTTATATAAATTTATGTAAATTCACGTGCCCAGGAATGGATGGACATGGGGCACTGGAGGCCCCTGAAGGAGTGCAGAGTGTGATCCCATTTCTGTGTGGGACAGATCCCGTTGGTTTTACCTTTGGAGCAACAATTGGTGATGAGCCCAGCAGTGGGTGGTTTTTGCTGTCCCTCCAGCAGGATTCCCCTGGTGGATTAGACACCCCCAGAGGGATCAGTTACTTATCCAAATGCTGCTCCAGGGTGGAATTTTCTGTTCCAGGTGCTCAGGGTGAGGCTCAATGGGAACAGGAGTTGTCACTGTGAGGGAGTGCTGTCCTTCTCTGGAGGAGAAGCTTTTAGAAACGGAGACCATTGTGCAGGAAACAAAAGAGATTGTTTCCATAGCTACTAGGGTTCCATCAGGAAATTGCTCCTGGGAATTACTGGAAATCAGAGGGTTTGTCCTCCCCGCAGCCCTTGGATCCTGCACATAAACCCTTGTTTTAAATGCTTGAGACCAAGCATTTAAAAAAATGAGATGCTTTTGTTTGCAAAGCTCAAGTTTTCTGGGAAGCAGGAGTGTGTGACTGAAAGCAAAGTGAAGGATGCTCAGGGTAGGGGCAGTCCTGCTCGAAAATTTAAATTGTTTCTCGGCAGCTCAGCTTTGTTTCACAGGAATTTTCTTTCACGAGCAGGATTTTCACCTGTACCGTGGCCAGCAGGATCTCAGCAGCACCTGCAGCGACAGCAGCAGGAAAATGAGTTATCCTCGTGGCAAAAACACAAAAACTGTGACAAAGTCCAAGACATTATGACAATCTATGAAATGTCTTGGGCAGTGTTTCAATAGATCAGGATCAGTGGGGACTTTGTACTTTTTGGGGGAGGATTTGACCCCCTTTTTTTTCCTGAAAAAGAAGAAGAGCCTTCCCTCCCTGGCACCATGCTCCCCTTGGGAATGCTTGCACATTTTGAGGCACTGAATATGCTGAGAGATAAAATAATAACTGATTACACATGGCGCATTTTTATTAACACTGCGGTAATGCGGGTCACCTTCAAAAACCCAGATTTTCCTTTTAGGAAACGGGGAAATCTTTATCTGAAATGCTTACTGTCTGTTTTGTTTTCACAAAATAATATGTCGGGATGAGTCTCCTTTTAATGACGCTGGAGGGAGGTTGGAGGTTCCCAGATAAGAGGGAGAAGCTGGCGTGCAATTTTCGAGCGGGATTTGGGAATTATCCGTAGTTCCATATAATCCTTGATCTCCTTTGTAAAGCACTGGGGCTGATGCTGTTAGCCCTGTTTTACAGATAATGAGGAAGCGGCACGGGGCACTTAATAACTTGCCCAGGAAGTTCAGTCGAATTAATTGATAACAAAAATATATCAAAACAGAAGCGGATTCAGCCCCCACGACTTGGAGCAGAGATGTTTCCAAAGCCCCGTTCCATTTTTGATGAGGAGCTGCATCCATTTGTGCAATTGCTGCGAAGGATTCACGGTCAGCATGCATTCCCCTCCATTTCTGTCTTTCCTGCCTTGTGGGGGACACAGATTCCTGGATTTCTTTGTCTTTTTGCTGCTTTTGTGGTAGTTGGGTCGTATTTTGTGTCCGGAGAGCAGCTGCATGCCCAGGAAATGCACAAAATTTTGGGAAATCCAGCAGCGCAGCAGTGCCCACCTTTCCCCTTCCCCTGTAACACTGATCCTTGGCATGGCTGCCTCAGAAATGGCCGTGCAACCAATAAATGATAAATTATTGATATTGGCAGCTGCTGTGCAGTTTCCCCCAGCTGTTACTCACTCTTAGACACGTCATGTGGCTTCAGTTCTGTCCTGATTTACCTAAGTTCATCCGAAAAGCAGACTGAGATATTTTTCCACGTCCTTTTGGTCTGAATATGGGGAGGTCACTTCCAGGTTTTGACAAGCTGA
The DNA here is from genome assembly GCA_013397395.1 of Sinosuthora webbiana. Lineage (NCBI taxonomy): Eukaryota > Metazoa > Chordata > Aves > Passeriformes > Sylviidae > Sinosuthora > Sinosuthora webbiana. Next base: position 326,634 of record VXBN01016277.1, read on the forward strand.
TGCTTTCCTGCCTCCTCGAATGCCTCAGTGTTAAACTTCAGCTTAAAATTCCGTGTCAACCCACTGTGAAACACTTGCAAAACCAGCCAAAGTGCTTGAAACTTTTGCAGCCAAAGCTGGGGTTTAATTTCCCGAGCTGAGCTCTGGTGGTGCCCCTTTGTCAGCCTGGAGGTGACCTCCAGGGGTGGCCCCTGCAGAGGGATTTCGGGATGGGATGGATTTTATCCCAACCTGCATCATCCCCTCTGAATCCTGCCTCCGTGCTAGTGGACAGCTGATGGCTCATTCCAGAGCACAGGTTCTGATTTTATTTAAAAAAAATAATAAAATAATTTCATCCTGTCAGTTTTCAAAGTGTCCAAACCCTCCAGAATAATGAAGAGCAGATAAGAGGGCTGCTGGGCCTTTAGGATGCTTTTGACTCGCTGCCATTCTGATTTTCTCTGCTGGTAATTGCAAGAAGCACTTGAGCTACACTTTTTCCAGTGGTTCAGTTCCAAGAGCTTTTCTTTTCCCCCCTCAGAACAGAACTATTTGTCCCCACTTGCAGGTACAGGCATTTGAGCCTCCAGCCCCAAGATCTGGGTGCCAGTTTTGCTCTCCATTGGGGTTTTTTTGTGTTCTCATTCCCTGGGAAGTGGCTGGATCGTTTCTTCTGGAGTTGAGCACACTTCCTTCTGCAGGAATCCTGCCCAGGACTTTCTTCTCAGCAGATAAAAAAACCTTCCTTAACTCATTTTCTTCCAGCACACCTCCTTGCCATTGCCTCCTGTTCCTGCATGGGATTCCTTTTATCCCTCTGTGTTTTCTTTTGCTCCCAGCAGGGATTACTCTGCAGGGATTGCTCCACTTTATTAAATCTGGGATGTCCTGCTCTCCACAGGGACCTCTGTGAATAAAAACAGTGCTGCAGAATGCGAGAGGCTGCTCAAGTTCCCTGAATTCAGGATAACATCAGGGAAAATTCAATAGATTCATCCTCCAAAACAACCTTCACACAAAATGAAAACTCTCAACCCCCAGATTAAACAGCCAGACTGTTACAAAACTCAGCTCAAACTGAACATTAGCCAGTGTGCTCCTCACACACACACCCAAAAAAAAATCCTCAATTTTGGTGGAGATGAACATTGTAATTATTTTAAGACACCACACAGCATTAGGGTGTGATGAACTAGAGCAGTTACAAACCCTGAGTCTGCTGGCAGTTGGCAGCACCAGGGTGGATTTTGATTAAGTAGGCCAAGAACACTGGAAAAAAGGAGAAATTCTGTTGAGCCTCTGTATTTATCTCTCCTGCAGACAGAGGGGTGGGCGAGCAGCTGCCTCCACAGATGAGTGCAGCGCTGCTCAAATGGATTAAAGCAGCCCAGGGTTTGGTTTTGCTGTTGTTCAGGGTGAAAAAACAGAGCAAGGAGGAAGCTGAGAGAGAGGAAATATCAGCAGCCACCTGCAGATTCAAGTTTTATTTGTTCAGCGGGGAAGTGTCCAGTCCCTCTGTGATCAACTGAGAATGTTGGTTTGTAAAAAGCTAAAAAAAGATGTTGAGAAAACTCAGCTTTGTCACCCCCCATGAAATACCACACCAGTATTTCATGTACCATTGGAATTCTTTGATCAACTTGTTCTTGCTCGGGCGCCATTTCTTTGTGAGGGGAACTGAAGGAATTGTGAAAAGTTTAAGGCATTCCATTAAAATATTTGCACATCCATGAATTTATCACATGGGTGCAAGTAAAAATTCATGACAAAATTTGCTGAGCTTCCACCTGCCCAGCTGATGGCTTAGGATATCAAACCCTTTTTCTCCAGGACGAGTCACCTCATCCTTCACCCCTTTGACAGTCCAGACCAGGGGATGGTCCTCAGGGCTTGACCTCAATTCCAATCCACAGCGGAGGGGATTTTGGAGACTGTTCCATTATTTTATTAAATTGTTTATTTGTTTCCTGGTAATCGTCCCTTTGTTTCTGAGGTAAACTCGAGAAGGCAAAATAAAATTTACACGCGGTAAGATTACACAAGGAAGATCCCGAGGAATGAATGAATGAATAAATAAATATACCCGGTGCCTTGTGTAATGTGAAACCCATTTTCTCACCTGAAAAAGTAAAATATCTGCTTGGAAATGCTCAGATTTGAGAGGTTTTTCATTCCTAAACTGGATCCTGGACCTGTAGCATGCAGTGATGGTCTTAAGTCTCACAAGTGGCATTGCAAGTGTAATACAGAGCCTGGATTTTATTGCTAAAATTCCCTAAATAATGGCCATTCCTAGATGAAGATGATTTCAAAGGCAGAGATGTTCTCAGTGTGAGCTGTGGGGGAAGCTTGCAGAGATTTTAATCAGTGAAGCCGAATTTCTGGAGAGGATTCAATCTGCTCTTCCCTTTTGGGACCCTGAAGTTTCCGAAGCCAGTGCTGACAGTAACTGACACAGCCAAGTGCAGCAGCCACGCTCGAGGATGATTTTATCAACCCTGAAAACAGCCCTGGTGATTTGAGTTTTAATCCAGCTTTCCAACGCAGTCTCCTTGCTAACTAAATGTTCCATCTGGCTTGGCTGGTGTTTATCCAAGTGTTCTGAGGGGGTTTTTTTTGACCTGTCAGTGCAGATGTGGGCTGCGCACTTAATTCAGATTTATTTTCCCAAGCAAGAGCAGTGGAGGGGAGCAGTGCTGGTTTGACAGCCCTGGAAAAGGAGGTCGGCAGAACAAATTTCAAGTCTGTTCCTCCCATCATTCCTGTCCTGCAACAGCCAATTAAAAGTTGCTTGGCAGTGCTGGGGAGATGATGCTTCAAAGCCAGGGACTCAGGAATGGATCCCCTTCTGCTGAACTGACAGAAGATCTCCCTGCCAGGTGTTTGTAAGCACATTTTAAAATAGTAGAGACTTCTATCTAGGTACACAAGATCCACGGGATTGAAGGGTTTCAGAGAGCAGCCAGATTTGCCCGTTTACACGCGGAAAATTAAAATACCAGATGGCAGCCAGGAGCCCAGGGTAACTGTGCAGAGCAGCAGCAGGGCTGATAATTGACCCTCTGAACTGCAGGCAGGGCTCTGCCCTTTAAGTTACATAAATTGTTACTGATAAATGTCACTAATAGCTCTCCCACGTCCATTAACTCTCACGCAGCAGCAAATTGCCTGCCCAGAAATGTGACTTGCAGTGAGTCCCCTTTGTGAAGATGAATTTGGTGAGGGAAGAACGAGGAGCAGAGGTCTGTGAGCCACAACCCGGCCGGCTCAGGGACACGGGGTTTGGGGTGTGCAGGGACTCCTGCCTGGGAAAGAGGGCAGGGGATGGCTCCTGGAGATCTCAATGGATAAGTGGAGAAAACGGAGCTGGCTGGTGGGGCTGAGATGATGGAAATCCACACAAAGAACGGCAGGGGAGAGCAGACACGAGAGGAAAAATAGAGCCCAGCTTGTGTTGCTCTCTGACCTGAAATGTGCAGTCATGAGCTAGTCAGGTGAGAAATCTGCACAATCTTGAGGATAAAACTCAGCTGTCGCCTCATAATAAAAGTGGCTGGTGCCTCCGGGGATGAAGAACAAGCTCTGGCTAAGCAAATTGCGAGGGCTGTTTGTCACCACACAGTGTTGGACGTGCTTTTCATTTACTTGTTACCTTTTTTTCCCCCCTCCTTTCGAATTGCACCCATAAGTCATGGGAGGCTAAAAAAAAAATCTCAACACTCAGCTTCATTAGACAAAGTTATTCTTTGAAATTCAGGGCAAGGAGCATATGGAAATTTTACCAGCAAAGAACAGGCACTACACCCGGAATGAGAATCAGCGTGGTGCAATATTGAAATGAGTGCCATTATGGGTTATTTTGAGTCAGGCCATGATACGATTGAAATTCAATTACCTCTCCCGCTTTGAAGGGCCAAGCGGCTCAGAGAACACAAAGTTGGACCGTGAGGATTAAGAGAACAAAGGATCTGTGTTGATTGCTGTTCTTGGCAATTCTCTTGTGGCTCGGTGTGACCTCTTCTGAGAGCCCTGGGGTTCCAGACAGTAAATGCTGTTTGATTTCCTGGTCAAAGACAGCCCGTGGGCAGCTGATCTCTTCAGCAGACGGAACATCTCTGGTAGAACCAACCGTGTTTGTAACTTGCCCTGAATCTCTGATTTGTCCTCAGAACTTGTTGAGTGAATGACTTTAGATCTAGTTTGCATATTCCTCCCCTTCTTTTAGCCTGCATTTCTGTCTCTAGTCAAAGGCTTTTCTCTCCTTTTGTCACGGTATAAATCTTGCCATTAAAATGGGGTGTGGAGATGTGTGGTGAGAGCAGTCACATGCTGCTTTTCTAACAAAATGTGAGACACTGGACGCTCAAAGCTCCACGGCCGTGGCCTCTTGCAGTGCTGGGTGACAGCAGGACAAACATTCACATCCCTGCTCAACAGGATCCCCTTGTATTTAGAGCACAAATTGAATTTAAAATTCAATGTTAAATAACGTTAAAATTTTGCTGTGACTTTTTCCAAACCGAAACATTTGATCCAGGATGGGACTGAGCAAGTCCTCTCTCGGAAAATTGAAGAATGCTGAGGCAAAGTGTTGGTTCAGAAGATAAATCTCCTTTCCCTTACACTGCCACGCTGCTCTAAATCAAACTCGTCCTCAAAAGAATCCCTGCCCAGGAATTCCGCTCCGGTGCAACCCCAGGGGCCTGGACAGAGGCGGCACTTTGGAGATCCAGGAGCTGATTTTGTGACCTCTGCCTGCAGAGGGAGGACACCACTTCAACCCCAGTCACTGCACAGCTGGCTGGCAGCTCCCTGAACACCTCTGGCTGCTGCAGCCTCGGAGCAGTGCTGGTATCTCCCAATCATTCCTGACACCAGCCAGCTCCTGCAGTGATGTCCTGCATCTCCCACCGACCTGGTATTCCCCACCCTTCCAGCCAGCCCTGGTGTGCACCAGGATGGAGAAGTCAGAGCCCCAATCTCAGCGTGGAAACAGCGGGAATCTTGGGGTTGGTAGCCCACGGAGCTCGAGGAGAAATCTTAGGCTGAGATTTGTGTTGCTGAGAGGATAATGCATTTGTAGCAGGTTTGTTCTTTGCTTTCTCCTCTGCAAATATTTCCTAACCCGCATTTTTTTAAATATGGATCCTGCTCCCTTCCTTACGCCACCCTTTCAATGCAGAAATGTGATTATCGGCATTTTTTAAAAAAATAATAACTTGTAATGATCACGGCACTGTAATGGAAACAAACTGAATTTGAATTCCATTTTAGGGCTCGTTCAGTGTAAAAACAGGCTCCAGGCATAAATGCAGCCTTTGCACATGCCCCCACACTAACAGAGATATAATGCAGCATTTCGTTAATGGCTCTAAGAGCAACTGTAGCCAAATAAACCCCTTTAGGATAGAGAGATGTACATAATTAGAGTTGTAGATCTCAGATTATTCCATTTATCTTTGACTCCTTACGAGATGCATTGTCCTGTGGCCCCTCCACAGAGCCTGGCTCCAGCAATTGCACAAAGGCAATTGTTACAAATGCCTTTGCCTCGTCTGGAAATTAGAATTCAAATTTTGTCCTTTCAAACGCTCGGGCAAAGAATGTCCCTGAAATTACCATTCAATAGGTAACACGGGATTATTGCCACATCCATTTCCTTCAGCTCAGCCTAAAAGCTGTTCCTTGGCCAGTTCAATCACCGCTCCCCCTTGGAAATGCACAGCCCGTGGTGCCCTGCTCCTCTGCCTGTATTATTACCAGAGCTTTTTATTTTTAAGGACAGTCACATATTCTGCGGGCCAGGCTTGTTGGGAGGCTGCTGTGCTGGAATAGACTGTGTTGTGGCTGAAAATTGGGGAAATAATAAACAGTGCTTGGCTCCAAACTCAATAATAATGCCTTACAGAGGGAGTGGGACACGGGAGCAACTTTCTTCGGGGTTATTAAATCTAGATAGGATCTTAGGAAGACTTTGATTCAATTTACATCAGTCTGGCTCCTTCTGCCAGAAGAACCTGAACAGAAATTCTTAGAAAGAGAGAAGCTGGCCTGTTGTTTCCTCAGTGCTGGCATCGTGTGAATGTCACACGGGCTTCAGCTGATCTCTGACCCCACCTTGGGCTCAGTTCGTTGGCACTGAGGAGTTCCTTCCTGTGAAAAAGGAGGTTCCCTCTCCTGGTAAAAATTAGAAGTTTAATAAAGGACAACGGGAGACATAAATAAAGCAAATTTTTACGGCCGGGTGCTTGGCAGTCAGCTAAGAGCACACCTGCTATTTCAGAGACACCCTTTAAATACCTTTTCTATTGCATATTCATTAACAATTATGCATATTTAAACTTTTCCCCAAACTAATTTACATATTCCAAGAACTGTTTAGCACGGCTCCTCCTCGGGTCCACCTTTTTAGGGCACGAACATTTCTTGGCTGTCGTTTTAGTCCATTCTTTTTATCACCTCCAACTTGGGTTTTGGTCTATGCTTTCTACAGATGGCAGGTGCTGATGTTACCCCAGCCAAGCAGGCAAGTCAATTACAGGCATAACTACACCAGCTATTCCTCTACTACGTCTAAGTTTAGTTAATCAAATTAACTGAATAATAATAAAAAAACAGAAATATTTTTATTATAGATAGAAATATATAAATATAATATAGAATATATAATATAATAGAAATAAAGACTCTATAGCAAAATTACTTTAACATTATACATATAGCATCCATTTTGATATTTACAAAAAGCCAATATTATTATATGCATTTATAACACTTCCCATGCCTCAAACTGATATGAGCAAGGGGTGAAATTGGAACTTGCTGAAATTCGAGTTTCATTGCTCCTCTGCCCTTGGTTTTCTGTCACACACACGGGCGTTTTCCAGCAGCCACCGAGGCCCCTGGAACTGTTTCCAGCACCTGAAAAACCCGACTTCCACGGGTTCTACCTGTGGTTTACAACATTCCCATCTATTCCTGAGAAATAAAGCTCAACAGAGGTCATAAAAAGAGAATTCCAGAGAGGATAACATCCCAGTCTCAGCGGAATTCTTTTGCTGAGCAGATCCCAGTGTCAAACGCACCCCGAAAGTTTCTGGTGTCTTTTACTCCTCTTTGTTCTTAGGCTCAGTGAACACATAAAAACCAGACAGGTGCTTCTCCCCTTCTGAAAACTCTCGGGCGCACATCAAAGTGGACTAATTATCTTCAGAAAAGCATTGCTCCCTTTGTAGAAATTCCCGGCTGTTGTTGGCAGACCGAGAAGCAATCCAGCAAAAAAAACTTCATTGTAGCTGAATACAATTGATCTTGTTTCAAGGATTACAGGCATGGTGGGAATGCACTTCATTTTTTATTTATTGTTATATTTTTTCCCCTATTTTCAGCTTTTTTCCAATTACAAAGTGCTCCTGTCCTGGCATGAACGTCTGCATTCATTTGGCAAAAGACACATTTCTGATTGAACAGCAAATAAACCCCTGGCTTTTTTATTTTTTTTATTTTTTCATTCCCAAACTTGTACAGACAAGAGAGAAGAGGACAATGATGTCATCCCTGATATTGCAGTAATAACTTTTTGCCAATTCTTGATTACTCCTGTAGGTTTAAGCACTGAAAAACCCAGCAGCGCGTCGTGTTTGAAAAGCAACATTTTCACTCAGTGCAGGACTGGGAGGAACTTTCCATCTAGTTTCTCCTCCACACAAAGACAAACCCCGATACAAATTCTTGAGTAATTATTTTTGATGTCTTGGAGTACTTGTATGAAGTGCAAGGAATCCTCAGTTCTCCTTGTGGTAACTGGGAGAGCCCTTGACTGATTTCAACTTTTCTTGGGGGTCACTCTCCTTAATTAAGGACATTAAATATCTCAATTGGGGCTTCTGTGAAGCTCTGTCCCATTCCTGAGGGAAGTGGTGAGGTCGCAGGTTCCTCCTGCTGGGTCATGGCCACAGAATAATTCCTTTTCATTCTCTTTTCGTGGATTGGTATTCCCCTACAGCCTAAAGATTTATTCAGAGGAAGGGAGGAAAAGGGAAGTTAAAAAAAAAAAAAAAAACAAAAAAAAAAAAAAAACCAAACAACCCTTTTTAAAAATATGAAATGGTGAGTCCTACCAGTGGAACATCGAGGGGAAGGCATTAATGACCCGTTAATGCACTTCTCAGGTGGTAAATGGCCCATTAATGCTCCCTTGTCAGGTCAGCGTGGATAATTTATTCAAATTCCCAGCCAGGGCACGGTGGAGGAGGGAGGCAGGAGCAGAAATGGTGTTTGGGGCATCAATGCCACAGGTCCTGCTCTTTGGTGGCGGTGACTCCTTACAGCTGCCTTCCAGGGCTGTCTTTCCCCGCAGGAATGTGACAAAGGAATGCCGGGCACTGGGACACTCGGAACCCCAAGGACAGGCTGTTCCCTCCCTGTCCTCACATCGCAGCCCAATTGTTGGAAAAACCCTTTTTTCTGACCCAGAGATGGGGCTCCTGAGAGGCGTTTTAAAAGATTTTATTCCATTTTCAGTCTCATGAGAAGGGTGAGACAATACAGATGTTACAGTTCACACCATCGCAATCGGAAACCAAACTATTTCTTAATTACAATAAATTATAAGTGTTTCTGTCAGCACACAATGCTGCTGTTGCTTCTAAACCAATGATTTATTAAAATACCCCGCGTGGGTCCTCCTACAATGCATCTTTCATAGTTCTATTTCTCCAAAATATCTGGTCTATTTGCAAAGTCATCATTAGAATCTTGTTTCCAGTTCCATTTCTGTCTCAGCAATGTCTGTCCTGTCCCGTGGCCTTTCTCAGTCACACACTTTATCCCAGAGTTTGCACACAGGTGCACAGGACTGTGTGAGCCTTCTGCCAGCCTTTGGGAATTCCCTACAAATCCATTTCCCACGTGCAACAACGGCAAACGGACCACGGCCGGCCTGCAGCAGCACCTTACACCCCTTTGGGCTGGGGGTTTGGAGGAATGCCTGGTGACACAGAAATATGGATGGCTGGCAGACATTTAGCACCCTCCCCCCAAAAAATGAGCTCTTCTGCCAACAGCAGGTTTGGCATTTCTGAGTTTAGAGCAGCTTAGATAGAGGTTTTCCAGATGAGCCCCGCCCTGTGCATCTCTCCCTGTAATGCACACTTGGGATGTTAAATCCTGGTTTTTATCAGCACTCAGATGCATGGCAGCACTGCAGGTGACTGTTCCACCCCAAACCTAAACCACATTTATGTGTTTATACACGTGTGTGAGGGAGCTTCGGAATGATGCCTTGGGAAGGCTGAGCTGGAACCGAGACTGGACAGAGCTGGAGAATAAAGTAGAGATTTATTAAAAGGCCTTTAAGGATCCACCTTGGGCAGGACAAGAGCCTGGCCAGGGCTACACACAAGGTGGACCCAAAATGGTCACAAAATGGTCACAAAATGGACAAACGGTCATGAGGTCTCGCACTTTTATGAGTTTCGGTCCATTTGTGTATTGGGGTTTAATTGTCCGATTCCAGCTTCAGGTTGTGAAGTCCCATCCTTCTTGTTCCTCCTTCAGTCCACCGTTGTCTGTGGGGAATTTCTGTCTGTGTGGGATTTGTGTCTGTGGGGGATTTCAGGCTCTGTCTGTGTGGGATTTCTGTCTGTGGGAGATGTCTGTCTGTGGGGGATTTCAGGCTGTATCTGTGTGGGATTTCTGTCTGTGTGGGATTTCTGTCTGTGTGGGATTTCAGGCTGTGTCTATCTGTCTGTGTGGGATTTCAGGCTGCGTCTGTCTGTCTGTGGGGGATTTCAGGCCATGTCAGTGTGGGGTTTCTGTCTGTGGGGGCATGTCAGTGTGGGGTTTCTGTCTGTGGGGGATTTCAGGCTGTGGCAGAGCTCTCCTTCCCCGCACTGAACTGTTCCATCTGCCGCCCAGGCAGAAAGCAGCCGTGGAGGCGGGAAGGGAAGTTCTGCCCCTCAGAGAAGCTGCTGTCCCCATCCCCTCAGAGAAAACCGTGTGACAGCACGGCAGGTTCACCCTATAACGGGAAAGGAGCAGCAGGAAGGGCAATGGAGGAGAAGAACCGCAAAGAGCCAGCCCGAGGGGGATCCTGGATTGCGCAGGGATTTCCCCTGACCTTGTTGGAGCTGCCCCAGCTCCCTGCGGGGAGAGACTCAGGTAGAAAACCCCTCGCAAACCATCCGCTCCAATTTTCCCAGAGAGGCAAATCCCCACCCCGCCAGCCCTGCTAACCGCCGACAAGGTGCCTTTTTTTAGGGGCTTGGGGAGGGCGTTTAGCCAAAGGCATCATCCCACTTTCCTTCTGCCGAGCGTGAAGGTTGCCAGGATTAGCTCGCAGCGAGCCGCTCCCCGCTCGGCCTGCCAAGGAGGCTGAGGGATCTGTGAGCAAACACACACACACAGCACCTCATCCATCAGAGCAGAAAACACCTCGGAAATGTTGGAGTCCAGGGCATCCCTCTGCCCAGACCTCGGCAGAGAGGTTTGGGACCCGAGCAAGAGGGTTTGAGATCTGTCCAGGGGGGTTTTGGAGCTGTCCAGGGTGGTTGGAGACCCTGGCACGGAGCCCAGAGAGACACAGGTTTGACTTCAGCCCGTGGAAAAAAAGCTTCTGACACTGAGAGAAGAATTCCAAGTCACAAAGGTGTGACAGACAGTAGTGTAGCGTGTCACAGGGTGGAAAATTGTGTAGTTTTAGGGTTTTTTAGAATGTCGGTACATGCGGGACAAGGTGGAGGATTTAGGGCGGTGCCCTGGGTTCTTCCTTCTTCTCCCCTGGCCTCCATCTCCTGGTGACGGGGGCACAAAGTGGTTTAAGGAGATTGGGTCAGAGTAGAGTTGACCCCTTTAGTACAGGTGATGGGTATTGGCACATAATTGTAAATTATATACATGTAATTATCTGTATAAAAGGCAGCGGCCTCCCATCGAGGGGGGAGTCATCCTGTGTCCAAGCAGCCGTGAACATTTTGGCCGGGCACAGAGAACATTGTGAGATAAGAAAACAACAAATAATGCGAGAAATCAAGAAAAACAAGACCTTGAAGACTCCGCTTCTTTCTCGCTGCTGGCTCAGGGCCTTCGGAGGGCAAAAAAGACTCTCACAACAGCCGCCTGAAATCCCGGCGAGAGAAAACCAAACCCGAGACCCAAAAGGCAGCGAGGAGCTGCTTGAAAACCAGCAGCAAACCCAACCCCGAGCTGGCGCCGACAGCTCCTCGCTGCCTGCCAAAAAAAAGTGAAGAAGCGGCGCGCACCAGAGCCCGATCAGGCTCTTCAAACCCTCCGTGCGAGCGGTTCTTTCCCCGAGAATGTGAAATCCCGAGAGCTGTCTTGAGGGACACATTTCACACCGCTGCTCCTGGAGGTGCGGCGGCAAAACTGCTTGAGCTGGGGCACGGCTCCTCATTCTGTTTGGCAGAGGTAATAAACAGCAGCTGAATAATTTAGGCCGAAATAAAAAGGCCCCGTGGTTTTTTTTTCTCCTTCTTCTTTGACAAACAGTTATTTCTGTCACCCACAATAGCTGTTTTTGAAGGATAGCAGAGTGAGGCTGAGTTTTCCATTTATAAGTTTCATGCTCTCTTTTGTTTAGAAGGCCTGATTTATTCACGGTTTTTTGCAGCGTTTCGCTGTGGTGGCATCTGAAGCCAGGATTTGAGGGAAAACATGATCCATTGGCAAGGAAAAGGAGAGAGGAGAGATATATCTGCTTTTCAAGCTGCTGGCCCACTGTTTTAACAGCATGGGCAAGAAAGGATCTTGATTTCTGCAAGAAATATGTATTTATATTTATATTTATATTTATATTTATATTTATATTTATATTTATATTTATATTTGTAATTGCATTCATNTATATTTGTAATTGTATTCATATTTATATTTATATTTGTAATTGCATTTATATTTATATTTATTTTTATATTTATATTTTGGTCTGTGAATCTGACTGGGAAGCTCATAGATGTAGGAGAGGGTTAGGGGTACTTCTTACTCAGGTGCAGAAAGTTTCTCTGAGATAGCAGGATGAAACTTATAGGAAAAGTGATGGAAGATCCAGATTCATTGTGTCTGAGGAGGGGCTGCATTTAGAGAATGAGGGACAAAACACGTTCACAGGACACTGGGCAGGTAAAATCCTGGGCCCCAACAGCAAGTGAGAGGTGTAGGCAACTATTAGAAGAGTTATGGGAAAATGACTGAGTCCTGCACTAATGTGTGATGGAGGTAGAGGGAGTTTGGATGTAAACAGCACAAAACCTCCTGTTTTGTTCCATATTTGATCCTACTTCCCTCGCTCAAACACCCTTTCTCTCACTGCACACCGGAGCGTGTGGGCTGTCACCTTGGTGTGACATTACAGCCAGGCTGGGCCTTGGCTTTGGCCACCCCGACAGGATAAGCCATAATGATTAACAATATGTATTAATTCTTGGCTCTGCTTGTCCTTAAACTGATGACTCTGTGTGTTCATCCCACAGCTTTTGGCACTGGCTGTGACCTGAGGCCTCCTGGATGTAAACGAGAGCAGCTCAGGGCTCAGCAGTAAATATTCCAAGGGCTCAGTAGTAAATATGATAGTGCATGGCTCAGTTCTTAGCTTAGGTGATGCATAGCTGGAGATAACAATGAAAAACTCGCAAAGAAAATGGGAATATCCACTTGCAACGTTATCTTGAATTGCAGAAATCTTACTGCATCTTTATTTTCATGGATATGAGCCTAGGGAGAATTTTCTTTCTAGGCAAGACCAACTGCCAGTGAGCCTGTATGTTATGGGAGTAATTTCTTCACAACTGTCTTGCAACTGAAATGTTGTTAAGCCATTGTCTAAATATAGGCTAAAACTAAAACCCACAGCAACTAAAACCCACCCTTTTTTTTTTTCCTGTACAACACTTGGTGGGTGTGGGCAAAACCCTGCCCTAGGTGTGCCTGCAGTGGGGTCCTGCCTTCTGGATGAGAACAGCCCTACCAGGCAAAGCTGGGAGAGAATGAATAATTGCTTTTTTGGAAAAGTGAAGTCTCCTGTGGGTGATGTTGAGCTCCCTGCCCCTGGGAAAGTTTGTGATGTGCAGATGTGTTGCAGGAGCCCACTGCAATGCAGGCAGGAGGCAGAAGGAATTCCATGGCATGCAGTCTGCAGCAGGGGCTTTAATCCATCCTGAAGCCACTTGAAGCTCTCTCTTTTTTCCTCTCAGTGTTCTTTCAAACGTGAACCAGCCAGCTGAACTCACACACACACACACAAAATATTAACTGCAGTCTCTGTGTCACATCCTTTGGAGGTTTGGTGGCAGGAAAGCAAAGCTGGGATGTGTTGGCCCCGTGCACACAGGGCCTGGCACGGCTCATCCTTAGGATTTTAGCTTTTATATTTTTCATGTATTTGTAACCCTGCAATTCTTTAGTGTATAACTGTAAACTCCATACACAGTGTTAGCTGTGGCTTTCCCATTTTGGTTTTGGGAAACAATTCCTCTCCAGGCCTGGGAATCAAGGACACCTCACTGCCTCAGAGAGATGGAAACAAAAGTGAGTTGGGGGAGAGCAAACTTGGAGTAAATGACTTCATTACCTAAAGCTATAATTGGAAGATTAACCCCCAATATGCAAATAGACCAAACTTATAAAAGTGTGAAAACCTGTGACCCATTGTCCATTTTGGGTGTAGCCCCTGGGGAGCTTCATCTGCCCTAAATGTACCTGAAGATCCTTCAATAAACATGAATAAACTGCTTTTTATTCCCCTAATTCTGTCTGCCCTCTGTTTTTAGGTAGCCCCAAAGGCATCACGGCCACACAGCCACAGCCAAGGCACAGAGTGGCCACAGGGCCACTGAGTGCTGCCTCTGCTGAAGATGGGATGTGATGGGAGCACCACCCTCACCTCATGCAGCCTCCCACAGCCCGTGAAAACAATGGCAACAGGGATTTTTCCGGGTGTAGGGTGATCCTGTGACATTTTGTTGTGGAGCTGCCTGCTTGAATGAGCACGTGAGCCAGGCTCCAGCTTCAATCAAACCTTGTGAATCCCTGCTGCCCCTCCAGGGCTGCCAATCCACCCCAAAGGTTATTTATTACTTTTAAAACACTTTAGGGGGTACGTCCCTGTACCCAACCTGCATCATTTTGGAGGCAGCACACAAAAGAGAGAAAAGCTCTCTTTGATTATTCTTTTTTTTTCCCTTTTATGTGCTGCTTTGCGAGTAGTTTTCCATCCAATTAATCCCGCCAGGTTCCTAATTGGAGCGGTGGTTTGCATAACTATTAATCAGTCACTAAGAAACACGAGGGGTCAGGGACAGGCCAGATGGAAGAGGGTGTTTGGTACCTACCCTGATTTATTTTTTGCTGAGCTCTCCTGTTGGAGAAGATGCTCAGATTGTGTTTGCCTGGCGTGTTTTTTTGTTGTTGAGTCTTATTGGTAATAGCAATATGGGTAAATAAATTCCGTGAGCACGTAACTTGTTCTGGCTGGCCCTCAGTGCCATTCCAATGGGAAGTAAGCGCCTGCATGTTTTCTGTGTTGCTCTGGTCTCTCAGTTCCTCCCTGACTAATGAATGGGGAGATATTTCTCCACTCTCCCCAGTGTAATATGCTGTGAGGACAAATAAATTAAAGCCTTGGAGGCTCTGTATGAGCAGGGGCCATATAACCTGCTAGAGAAAATTGCCAGGCAATGTTCTTGGGACTCACCTTGGCTGTGGAACTTGTTTGTTGCTGGCACAAATTCAGCTCCAAAGCGAGAGAGTTTCAGATGCTTTGCTCTTCAGGATTGCTTTCATTTCGGTGTCCATGGGATTGATCCAACCACTTCATTAGACCCCTTTATCTTTGTTCATTCAGTCCTTTAAAATTTAGGAAAATTAAGGAACTGCTTGGGAAGGTGAATCGACAGTGAAGGCAAAGTACTGGCCAGATTGAGGCTTCTTTCTTTGTTATTGATAATTAATTCTGGGGAAATGATTTCCTGCACAGAACTGGCAGGAGCACTGGAATTGTGTCTTGCCCTCAGCGTCCCTGTGCTGTCCCCAGGCATCCAGGCTGGGGGCAGGGTGGTTTGGTGGCTGAGGACACTTTGGGCTCTGCAGGGCTGGGGACAAGCCGAGCTCAGCTGAGTGAGGGCAGCTCCACGCTCAGATTGATCCATCAGAAAACTACAGAAACCTCCATCTGCCTGAGAGAGACAGAGAGGAAAAGGAGCTTACTTAAAAAAAACAAACAAATCCCCAGTTTTGATAGCTCACTGTGCTCTTGGGACCAGGCTGCAAGGAGCTTTTCTGTGCAGGGTGGAAGCAAGGGCCTGTGACAAACAAGGGGCAGCTTTGTCACAGGGAGGGGCAGAGCTGCTGGGAATCCAGTGATTTTCTACAGATGGCTTCCAACAGCATCGGGCAAAGTGGAGAAAAGTGACAAAATATCAAAGCTCAAGCATTAATACTTAAATAATATCACTTTTCAATCCATCCTTGTACTCCAATGCTGCAGAAAGTGCATTCCTGTGGATGGATCCAAGGCACAGATCCCAGCCTTGTACCCATCAGGTTTCCCTTGCCGTCGTAAGCTCAGTAAAGTTGCAGACACGGTTAAAATTAAGTTGCCAGAGGAAAATGTTCCTGCTGCATCCGTTTTTATCACTTACCCTGTGGTGACATCAGACAGCCTCGCGGGCAGCCAGGGGAGCACAAACGCAATTGGAAAGGGGACAGGGAAAGGAGTTTCAATTTTTCTTCCTCTGAAATGTGGGAGTTCTGGGGGAAAAACAGACAGTTCAGAGATATTTGCCTTCCTTCAGGCGTGCCATCAGCTCTTGTAGAAGCTTCAAAACAAAGCTCACCGAAATGACAGCACTTTGTTTGCTGCTGCACCGAGGAATGAGGCTGCTCCTGAGGGAGGGTTTTTTTAACATCCTTGCAATGCAAGGCTGGAGAGAAGCCTCAAACCATCGTGTGATGACAGCCATCCCAGCTCCTCAGACACTCTCATTGCCTGTCACCACGCAGCAGTCACCTGAAAGGACACGAAAATGGGAAATTTGGGAACGGCCAAAGAAATAAAGCCACAACGTGATAGAGTTTGTCAGCTACTAACCTGATATCCACGCACATACATGTTGTGTGTCTGCCTGTGTTAAATCATTCTGTGCAGGGCTTTTGCTGTTAAATAAAACAGTGTGTGTGACCATGATCAATAGACCAGTAGCACTTTTCCCTCCCTCCCTTATCACAGCTCCGAGTTATCCCTGGAGCCCTTCACAGCTCAGTGATGGTTGTTCGTGGATGTGGGTAACCCAGCAGGTCATTTTGGTTTGGTTTGAGGTGCTGTATCTGGCACGTTGGGTTAAACTCAGGACTGTCCCTGAATTGTGGTTCCAGCTCTTCACAAAACCAGACTCCCCGTGCGTGCACTTAGAGAATTCACAGATTTGGGGCTGTTTCCTTAATGAGGTCAGAAGAGAAAGCTGAGGTGCAAAGGGAGCAGTTGTTCTGCTGCTTGGGAAGGATCAGAACAAAGAGAGAAAAAGACAGTGTCAGCCTGGGGGGACCTGGGGAAGGGGTTGGTTGATGTGTCCTGGTGAGAGGTGCCTTGAAAAGCCTTTTCCCCATGCCACGAAACCCCGTGACATTTGGAAAAGCCTCGCTCTTTGGTCTCCATGAAACCACCTCGGAGGAACCACAGCAGCCTGGTCGTTAGGTCGCTCTTCAGGAGACCAAAGATCCAAATCTTTTAATCCTCGAGGAAGGCATTTGAACCTGGCTCTGCACCGGCTGCTCTCTCTTCCACACGCCCAAGGAAGAGCATCGCACCTGAAAACATTTTATGGCTTTGACAAACGTTCACTTACAGATGAAATATATTTTTGCCAAAAAATATATAATAAAAAAAAAAATCCTAAGCCGTTTCTTCCCCTTGGCTCTGCCGTTCTTTATTTCCCTCTGCTTTCATCTCCAAGCCTCCTACCCTTTTTCTGTCTTGTCTGTTTTGATTCAGCCCGTGCCCTGGGTGACTCCTGTCTTGCTCTGTGCTTGTGCAGTGTCTATCACCGCGGCTTTCAATCTGTTAGCACCCAGAGGCATTAACATAATGCAGGTAATAAGGGGCTAAATTTAACTTGCTCACAACTACTTTTACCCACTCTAATGTGCATCACACCCTTCAAGTGACAGACTCAAATTGCATATAATAGCTGCCTGGCTCCAGTACACAGACAGAGAAGGTGATAGAAAGCGTTTGCCTCAATAAAAAAAATAAAAAAAATAAAAAATAAAAAAAAAAATTTAAAAAAAGGATTTTTTTCCCATCCAGAAACCTCAGCTTCATGTTTTCCCATCGCTTTCAGAAGCTTCATGTCAAGATAGATTTTCCTTCCGCTGTGATGACATTAAATCTCATGGCTGCTGTAAAATATGCTTTATGAGTTATTAAAGAGTGTTACAGCAGCTGAATTGGGCAATCATTAAATAAATATTGCTAAATAGTTTATTAAAAGAGAATTTAAGTGCTTGCCATTTTTACTTATCCTCCCTAGGATAGCGGATTTTATAGGTTTTCTTCCTTTATCTATTTTTATGATCTGGAATAAACTCTACAAACTTCATTGTTCATCCAAATATCTACTAGAGGTTTAATTGATGAAGATCCCCTTTGAATAAAAAATAACTAAATAGAAATTTCTAATTTTCTATGTTTAGTTCCACGAGTATCCCAGATTGAAAGCTCCAGAAAATTGCTTGGAACTCCTTTAGCCTGTAATTCTTCTCTTTTCCAAGTTGTACTCACTGAGTTAACCAATAATAATCAAATTATGGGTGGAAAAGTAGGGGGAAAAAGCAATTCAAAAAGTACAAAAAGACTGAGTCATAGGGAGCAATTTGCAAGGGTTCATTTGGGCACTACACGCTGCCTTTGGTTTCTTGGCAAAAAATTTGTCCTCTTGCTCAGCTCAGCATTCATTGTGCAGCGTCTGCAGTGACCCCAGGGCTGTCCTTGTGCACAGGAGAGGAGCTGGTGCCAAATCAACTCCTTTAACCTCAAACTTAACTCCTCTAACCTCAGCCATCTGAAAATACCCCCGTGCACATCACCCAGCCTCCAGCAACACTGATCTCTCCACCCTATGAGGTTTTTTTCCCTTAGGAATTCGTGCTTATCCCTTAACTCACTCTCCTTCCTGAAGCTCTCGTGGCTGTGTGGTCCATTTGCAGCTGCCACCACCTTTGCTGAGCCCATCTCTCCTTTGAATGCACCAGCCTGTGGTGCTGCAAGTGTGGGCCTGAGATTTCTGGGTCTGAGAGATTTTTAGCCTGCTGGCAGCTGCTGACTTCTTCCCAAGGAAAATTTTCTCAGGAAAGCTTCTCCTCAAAACAATCCTGGCAAACAACTCTCCTTTCTCAGAACAATCTTTCTCCAGGTGGTGTTTTGCTGTTTCTCTGGTTTAACCCATGGGATCAGAGAGGTGTCGTCCCTATTCACCAACCATGTTCTGTCTGGATGGGAACACCTTATAAAAGGCAGTAAGAATTAGACAATAAAAGCCTTTTTTTTCCTGTGCTCTTTGCCTTCTGAAATATTTGGGGTCTTTCTTTCGTGTCCTACAGTGACAGCAAGCTCCTGATGTTTCCCAAAATCCCAACCCACGGTGGCTGCGTCCATCCCCTCCACACCCAGCTCCTCTTGTCCATCCCCACTTCATCTCCCCTGCCTCTTTTCCTTTCAATTGTCTTCATTTCAATGGGTCTAAAAATAGCTCCTGCATATTTAATTATGCTTCACTCCCCTCTGCTCCTTTCCAGTCCGTTCAGCCTCCAGTGCAGGGCTCTGTCTGCTGACAGAATTCCCATTTAGGCTGGCCCACGTCCAGCCCCGTTATACCCAGCCCACACCAACTGGAAAAGGCTTTTCTCCTGTGAGGCTGGGAGCCTCTGCAGCACGGCATTGATCAAAATTAGGTCAACAATGTCATACAAGTGCCTTGCAGTTCAGAGTAAAATTGGTCATTAAAGAGCCATGAAAGCAGGGTAAAACCGTGGACAGAGAAGCAAAGGAGTAATCAGAGGAATATTTCCCATTCCTCTTTTAATAAGCTATCATTTACCCTTGTTCTCTTTTGATCCCTTTGGGGCATATCTCTTGTGCAGGGAAATGTTAAAAAAAATAATAAAAAAATAGAGAGAGATAGAGGAAAGTAATAATGAAGTGGTGCATGTGTTTAAATATTTGCAGGGGAAAGGAAACATCACCGAATTTCTCACTAAGTCTGTGATGAGATGGAAGATGTACAGGCTTGTCAAAGCAATAATTAAGTTCAGTTCCAGAGGGCTGCTTGTGCTAAATCTGCCGGGTTTTCTTGCAGGGAATGGCCTCTCTGGAGGGCTCTGATACAGAAGCTCACAGGTTTTTCCCTCTGACTCAAACAGTCTGAGAGTCAAACCCTAAAAAAACAGCTTTGTGCCGAGCTTCTCACCAGGGTAATTTGATTTCTGGGTGTAAAAAGAAATCAAACTGGTGGCTGGGGTCAACCCCTGCTCCAGCTGAAGTAAGAGATGTACAAACACCAAACAGGGGATGGTGCCTGTGTTGGAAAACATCCACCAGACCAGGAGCTTCCCTTTATTCTCCAAACAATCCTCATGAGTGTATTTACCTCAGCACATCGGGATGCTCGGCAGGGGAATTCCACCAAACAAACCCATGATGGTGCTGGAGGTGAAGTGAACCTCAATTTAGCTGCTTGAATATCCTGGGCAAGGCGAGCACATTCATTTCCCATGGATTTGCAGAGCTCTGAGCCCAAGGTATTTGACCTGCCTCCTCTCAGACGAGTGCAGTTCATCTGCTCCTGCAGCACAAATACGAGTGGCACTTTTCCCCTGCTGGAGGTGTTTGTTTCCTCTGAGCTGCACTCTTCATTTGCTGCATTAGTGGGAGAGATGAGTGATAGCACTTCTGCTAATGCAGGGATTGAGCACAGCAGCAGCGTGGGGGAAAGGGGAGGGAGCTGAGACACCGCCTGGCACGTAATATAAATAAACTGCTTTGATTCTCCCACCGAACGAGTTCTCAGGGCAGGGGCAATCTCCAGCCACCAAAGGACATGAAAAAAAAAGTAAAAAGATACAGGAGCAGCTGAGTAACCTGCACCAAAAAAAAAAAACAAACCCAAAGGGATTTTGTGTCACATCCTGCTGTTCTGGTTAAGGGCTGGAGGAGACTCTGGGCGTCCGTCCAGGAGGCTCCGTGGGCACGACCTGAAACCTGCTGGACCAAATCAAAGGATGCTCATTGATCTCAGAGGGTGATGAAGCAAGTTTGGAGTGGTTTTGTTCCCTTAAATTCAATTTTTATGATCTTGCCTTGGCTGCGTGTGAGCTGACACCACTGGTGGGTGAGGGCTGAGCCTGAGAACAGTCATGTCCGTGCCCCCCCCCCGCCCAGGCCTGGCAGGAACATCAATTAGATTTGGGATGTGACAACAAAAGGGGAGTGCTGAAAAGCCATCACACTTTGGGAAAAATGTGAGAAAATTAATGACAGAAGATACTTGCTTTTTTTTTTTTTTGCTTTTTTTTTTTTTTTCTTTTCTTTTTTTTTTTTTTTAAGCAAATAGGGTAGAATTTGAAGTGCAAAACTTAAAAAATTGCTGCAGTAGTATCAGTTCTGCCAAGCTGCCTTGAGTTGTGCAAAACCTGGCGTGGTGCACACACACAGACACGCACAAAGGCAAAAAAAAAAATCTGCTTTTTTGTTTCCTAGAAAATCTGTGGCAGGCCTCCATCCTGGAAAGATAATCATTGGGATGAATTGCTGATGCTGAATAATTAATTACCTTAAGAACTATTTCCCAGAGCACCCACATAGCTAAAGGTGTTGAGGGAAGATTTTCACGTGGATTTTACCATCTCTGACCTTCCAGAGGTCAGGCACTGTTCTGAACCTTTCATGGGGTTGTCAGTTAAAGCCCAAATGAGAAAAACTCCAATTTCTGTGTTTGTGCTACCCGTCCTGGGCTGTGCCGTGGGCCTGGCTGCCCTGGAGCTGAGGGGATGACACTGAAGGTGCCCCAGGACAGCAGGATCAGGAGGACACTCCACCAACCCAAGAGCTGAATGGAATGAGGGTTTTCAGCTGGATTTTATTTGTTGGGCACGATCCCATTTTTCACTGTTACTCGCTAACTTCTCCAGAGCTTGAGGCTGATCTCTATTTTCCTTTCTGCCACACATTTCAGTGCTATTACAGGAGGTTTTGCTGTCCTATTGTGCCTGTTCCCTGGGTTTAGATGTAATTTAGATGTGTTTTGGAGAGGAGACAGGCACCTTTAGGACCCCTTGGATGACATGGTGTGCTCTGCGAGGCAGAATCACCCCTGGTTCAAAAAACCATCACTGCAAAAAAGCTCCAAACCATGATCCGCTGTCAGAAACGGCCAAGGAGTTAATTCTGTGCTGCACAAACGTTATCTGGCAACCGCTGCTTTTAAATAATTGCTGTCTTTCGATAGGCTGGATGTATTTTACCCACCCAGAAGTCACTTTTAGGCTTGAAACAAAGCTGAGAACAAAAGGCTGCCCGCGTGAAACCAAACTGCCTTCAGCACAGCTGCGGGTGCCTGCACAGTGCACGCTGCAGAGAGGAGAGCGCTGAAATCAGAGAAATAAAATGGCCTTTGAACCTTCTGTGCAATTCCTGGCTAAACACAAATCCCATGTCAGGGAGCAGCAGGTCTGTCCCCGGGGTGAAAGTCCCGGTTGGATTTGAGATCATTGCAGTGAGGTTCCTGGGAGGTGTGGTGTGCATCCCACAGCCCTCTCTGCTGGAAGAAATCAGGAGATCTTAGGTGTGGCCCTGATAGAAACAGGCAGAAACTGATTTTCCTGTTATTCAGAGATGTTTGCATTTTCAAAGAAAAAAAAACCAAACCCAAAGGTACCCACTTTTCTAAAGGGAGAGCTGAAGATCTTTACATTTAAATAGAGCCCAAAACTTCCTCGTGCACCTCGAAACCAAAAAGAGCAGGAAACTTCCAGCCAGCTGGGAAGTAAGAGATGAGTCCTTATGCGCCACAGGTCTTTTTATTTCTGGGCTCCCTTCCTTGGCAAAAGTTGGTCACACATAAACGTGTCCCTGGGGGAAAATATTGAGTTAGAAAAACCCACAGTTGTGGGAAAATATTGAATTAGAAAAACCTCATTTAACCCACAGCTGTGGGGAAAACACTGAATTAGAAAATTCTCACCTAACCCACGTTGTGTAGCACGCTGTGTGCAAGTGATGGCCAGGGGAGGTTCCAGTGGCCAAAATGTTGGTGACTCTGGAAGTGAATTTAAATGGATTTTATTCTCACCACTGCGCCGTGCCAATGGCACTCGCTGGCCCGAGAGGGGCGACACGAGATTTACAACTTTGGGGTTTTTATTCCCTGAACAATCATTAATGCCAGGTGGAGAAATGGCCCTGAAACGGGAGGGAAAGAGCAGGAACCAACTGCAAACCTCATCGAGCTGAAGCTCAGGCCTTTGTCCTGCCCACACACTGGATGCCTGGAGAGTGTGAAGGGAAGGAAAGCAGCGACAGAATTCCTTTGTTTAGGTGCCAAGTGCCCTTGGGGGTGACCCGGGTCTCTGAGGACTCTGAAACCCGAGAGCCGCAACGTTCTCAGTGGAACCCAAGCTGGCATTTGCTGTCCTGGTGCTTTGCCAGGAGCTGAGGAAAGGCTGAAATCTGATGCAATTCCCACTGCTGAATTAAAGAACGTCGCTTTCTAATAATTTGGTGAAAACCACTGCTGTGGTTTCCACGCGTGGACATTAAACAGCTTTTGATTTCTGATTCGTTCCATAGTGCTGAGATGGTGCTGGAGGCAATTAGCTGCATTTGGGAGTTGGGGAATGATTGATTGTTCTGCTCCCTCTCAGCTGCTTGGTGGGTTTAACTTTTATCCACAGTTTAAAATCAAAAGGTTCTTTTCTATATATTTTTTTTTTTAATTAGTTTACAATCTGTTGACAAAACGGCCCTCCATCTGAATGGATCGTGTGCTCTCACATATCTGGATTAAAAATGACAATTACATTTCAAGCGAGATAATATTTTCCTGATCATTTCTTTCTGGGGGGAAAAGTAAAAAGGCTTTATGGTGCAATTTCTGCTTACACTTGACGACTTCAGAGCCCTTTTTTCATTTGGAAATTTCTTCACTCCAGCTCTGCTAAACAGCAATAGATCAGAATTTGATTTGGGTTTTAAGTGACTACAGGCTCTAAATTTGCAAGTGGGAGCCAGTGGGGCTCTGTGCTGACTTAGGTTAGAATGAACACAGGAAAATGGGAAATGTAAAGATGTTAAAACTTGCCCTGATGGCACCTGGCAGGAGCAGGTGTGTGAGGGGACAGCTGTGTCCTGCAGCTCCTGGGCATTCCTTGGAGCTCTCCTGCTCCTTCCTGCAGCTCAGCTGGAGAGGAGAACACCCCAATAAATCACCCAGAGGAGAGGCCCAGACACACACAGACAGGCAGGATGAGCAGGGAGGAGGAACAGAGAGTTTTAAGGCCAGGACAGAATTCTCTGCCTCATTTTGGGCATATTTATGATGCGGAGATGGGAGAGGCCCCGGAGAGAGAACACACAGCTCACAAATCACAGCCCTCAGCTCGCCCCAGGGCTGGTTAAAGTTCACTCGTGTCTCCTCTGCTTGTACTCCATTAATCATTCCCTGCCTCTGGAAACAGGGCTGGACTCGTGCCCCACATCTGCAGGGAGATCATGTCCAGTCCCTCTCGTTCTTCTTCCTCTTCCAGGGCAGCCTGAGCCTTCCTCCTCACGGGGAAGGGTTGGGAGGTCACGGCTTTGGGACAGGAATGTGTCACCTCTGGCAGGTTCTGGTGCCTTGGGAAGGCTGAGCTGGAACACAGACTGGACACAGCTAAGAGAATAAAGTAGAGATTTATTAAGAGGCTTTTAAGGTACACCTTGGGCAGGACAAGAGCCTGGCCAAGGCTACACCCAAGGTGGACCCAAAATGGCCACAAAATGGTCACAAAATGGATCCAAAATGAATCCAAAATGGACCCAAAATGGTCACAAAATGGACAAACAGTGACGAGGTCTCACACTTTTATAAGTTTTGGTCCATTGGGGTTTAATTGTCCAATTCCAGCTTCAGGTTATGAAGTCCCATCCTTCTTGTTTTCTCTCTCCAGCCCACCCTTGTTTGTGCCTTTGGGCCTGAAAACTTGAACTCGTTGTCCTTGTTCTCCAGCAGGAAAAGGATTTGTTTTGTGTCCCTGCTGTGTGCAGAGCTGAGTGACACTGACTGTGAGCTCAGAGCTGCCCCCCTGGGCACCACAGAACCTGAAATACAGGAAAGATAAAACTCAAAGCATCAATTCTCCCCTTTGGAGGCTTAAGGCATCAGTTCCCCTGTACCAACCCCAGTCCCTCTGTGCAAAGGTTCTCCTCAGGGACCTGTCCTCTGCCTCCGAAACAATCCTGTGGGTTGTGGGAGGACACCGAGTTCTTCTCTTTGCTCTTAAAATCCTTAGAAATCCTCGAATAATCCAAGAAATACTTGATCTGGAGTTGGGTGATTGCAGTATTTCCCCCCTCTGTGTTTTGGCTTGGCGTGGAAGGGGAATAAAAGTGGGTATTTTATAATATTTTTATGAATATTTTATACTATTTTTATAATTGACTTTTCTTAAAGAAACCCTTCAAATATGAAGGTTCAGACTGGGTTTTTTTTTTCCCCTTCTGAATGGAACAATTGTCAGATTTGAGGCTGGATCTGAGAGCTCCCAGTTTTACACTGATGTACATTTGCAGGTTTCTCTGATGCTGCTCCTGACAGGGACATCAGACCCCAAACTCACGAATTTTCCTCATGTTTGTGAAAAGAAACAGAATAAAGCAAATATCCAGCAGCTCCTGGGTGCTGCCCAAACCTCTCAGCACTCTGCTCCTCTGCAGAATAAGCGCCACAAACGAAAAGCAAAATCGTATGAATTAAAAACCAGTCATTCATTTTCCTCCAACGCCTCCTGTCCACAAAAACTGGGATTTCCAAACTAATTAAACTTAACTCCGTCCCCGATTTTTCGTGGCTCTACCCACGGGTTCTGTGTGGGTGTAGGAGCACTGCAGCTCTGCAGTGAAGCTGTCTCTGAGCTCCAGCAGAACCGGGAGCCCCTCGAAGTGGTTTTTCTGCTTTAGCACAAGGGTTTGGGGCATTTTCTATCAGCCCTCTGTCAGGTCACGTTCCCAGCCAGCCCTGACCTTTCCAGCAGAAGGGTTTTTTTGGGGTTGCAGACGTTATTCCCTGCTCTTGGCTGACATCAAGATTATGTTCTGCTCTAGCTGGCAGCGGAATCAGCGATGAATATCTTGGCTCTAATATTTGCGTGCTCTAGGTCCAAAAACCCCTGAAAACCATAGGGAGGCTTGGTCATCGTGAAGGAAACGAAAGCAAATCCTGAAAGAAACGGAACATTTTCATTCCTGCACCAGCTGGGCTTTGCCCTTTCCAGCAGCAGCAGCATGATCCCCAACGTGGTTTTCTTTATTTCACGGCGTGTCCTTTTGCTCTGTCTCCTGCACTGTGCTGGTATTTATAGTGATCAGAGATTATGGTCAAGTCCTTTCCAATTCAGCAGCCCAACGTGAAAGCCCTGAGAGAACGGGGCTGGAGCACGAGGATGTAATGCCTCCTGATGGAGCTGCAGCTCTGGCACCACATCCCTGAGACCAAAAAGCAAATGTCTCACAAGCCAGTCGAATGTTTTCATTCCTTAAGCACGTCTGCCGCTCTTGCTTTTAATATTCCTGCCTCATTTTGCTGCATTGATTTCACGGCGAGTTGCGTGGCATTACCTGCAATTATTTGTCATTTTGCTCTTTAAAAAAGAAAAAAAAAAAAGAAATCATCCCAAGTCGTGGCCTGGGCTGCAAATGAGGTGATCACCGGAGTGGAACAGCAGCATCCAAGTTACGCTGCCTTGTGCTGAAGGGAATTCGACTTGCATGTTTACAGCAGAGCTCTCCAAGGTCCTGCCTGGTTGGGTTGGAGCTGGAAATGCTCCTCGGGGCATTCTCGGGGTGTTGTTAGCAGGTGCAAAAGGGAGTTCCCCTGCGCTGTGCTTTTATTCTTTTGTTTTGTGCAGTTTATTGTTTTCTCTTTAATTAAAACCTTTGTGCTTTTCCAAGACACTTTTGACCACGCCATCTCGCTAATTTATGAACGAGCCATTTTTGAGAAGTCGCTGGACAACCCTCATGAGTGTGTTGGCCCTCGTGGAGCCAAAAAACACCTGGCTCAGTGAGAATTCCAACAATCAGCTGGGAACACACCTTGTGGAAAAGCTTCAGTGCCCCCTGAGAGACCCTGACAGGCTGAGGGTCCCAGCAGCTCCCCACGGATAGAATTCCGTGGGTCACAATTTTACTGCCCAGGCATTAATACAGTTCCCTACATCAACAATCAATACCTTATTAGAGCACTGAGATCCCTGCCTTTATCCATATTTTTTTTTCTGTATTGTGGCATTGAATGTGTGTGTGGCTCTGGTTGTCTGGAGACAGGCTGGTTGGGTGGAGGTAATCACTTCTTAATTTACTAATCATATCTGCAGCTTCAGGGGAAAGGCTGGCAACCTCAGATGGAAGATTAAATGAGTGAGGCTCCCAGAAATTCCTTTAGCTAGAGAAAAATTGATTTAGAGCATGCAGGAAAATCTTTCTTTTGGAAATGGGATGAGCAGGTGGCTGCAATTTATATAAATTAAACCTTGGGCTTGTTCCTCTGGCTTGAGTGGTTTTTTTGGTGTTTTTTTTCCCTGTTTTTAACAAAGCTGCTGGTGCATAAATAGTGTTTGATTCTTTTTCCAAATGTTGGTTCTGTACAGTTGTTTTTAATCACTGAACCTTTTGGAATCAATTGTAGGATTAATCTAATTGCAGGTTCCTCATTCTGTGGAGCACAGTGCGAGAGAAAAGCTCGTGGCCAGGGAGGCAAATCACAGCTTTGCATTCTTGTCTCATGCCACTTCTCCCAACCAGCCTCTGCCTCTATCATTACAATCAAAATTCTTTATCCT
Source organism: Sinosuthora webbiana (assembly GCA_013397395.1). Classification (NCBI taxonomy): domain Eukaryota; kingdom Metazoa; phylum Chordata; class Aves; order Passeriformes; family Sylviidae; genus Sinosuthora; species Sinosuthora webbiana. The sequence continues at coordinate 353,715 of VXBN01016277.1, forward strand.
GAAAATTGCCACGTGAAATTTTCGAGCTTAAAATAGCAACTTCTGCAAGGCAGAGATTAGATTATGCAAAGTGTTAATGCAGCATTAACTGAAGAGTCCCAATTAAATAATTATAAATAGTTACAAGTCTCGTCTCTGTATTTCCAGAGCGCTGGAGTTTGAAAGTTTTGCACTCTGACAGCGCTCCTGCCGCTTCAGAAGGGCCAAGACCTCGGCAGCATTTGCTTTTTTCTTCTTTTTTTGAAAGGAAAGACATGAAATTTCAGCTTAAAAACTGACAAGAGTTCCTTTAAAAGGAAGGGATCTCTCTCCCTGAGGCACAGTCGGGGGTTCAGGCCGATTTTCAGAGGCTCCAGAGGTTCCTGCTGCCACTGGATGGTAAAATTCTATCCCAGTAATCCTGCACAGTGAATAACTCACAGACACGGACAAGGTCGAGACCAGAGCTCTGCCTGTTCAGCTGCCTAGACAAGATACTTTAAACCCGTGCAGTGGTCTGGGTTTTGAGCACCTCTTTCAGTCTCTCCAGGCGTTTTGAGGGTCAGGGACACGTTCCTGTTCATGGGGAGGCTGCAGGTGTAGGTGTGAGCCCTGCAGGCTGAGCAAAGCCACGTCCCCACATTGCTGCTGCTGCTCCAGGAGCTGTCCAGGAAATCCCAGGGAACGCCTCGGGAATGGGACCTGAGCAGGAAACCTCCGAGGCTCTTTCCAGCCCTGTGGCTGTTGTTTCTCCATGGCCACACACACCTCTGAGTGCTCCTTTCCACCTTCTTATTGCAATAAGTCAGCCGAGACTCCACCACCTTTATGCAGGAAATTCTTTATTCCCACAACTCGTTTTATCCAGTTCCTACAGACCTCGTGTGCACCTTTAATTGGCTCATTACAATGCAGCTTTCTCGCCCGTGGTTCCATTGGTTAGTAAAAGGCATTCCACTTGTCCGTCAAATCTCTCCACTCCTGGGTTGTTTACTTATTTTCTTTACTGATTCTCATGGGACAAACCCCTTGTTATTGCAGGTGCATTTGTTTTCCAGCCCAGGAATAGGTTGTTGCTAATGAGGTCTCATACCAAGATTGTTTTTTTTTTTGCACGGGGAACTTGCAAATTACTTAGAAGGAGTGACAGGCTAACTCTGGCAATTTGGCAGAGCAGGCCTGATTTTATAATCAGACCTGATTCTTTTATAATTCTTTTATAAGGATTTCTTTATTAATTCTTTCTTTTGTAATTCCTCTAACTGTCACGACAGTCCCTCACTGAACCCCACCCCAACAGCGTATTGTCCTTTCAGTCCAGAATAATGCTTATTTCAGGTACTGAAAACACTTTTTTTTTTTTTACTCTTACTGTTTCTGCCTACTAAAATGTGCTTTTGGTGGACTCAGAAGTTAAACCCAACTGCTCATGCATGGCCCTCTCCCTGCTCGCTTCCTTTTCTGATCTATGCGGCATAAAATCAGAAAGGAACATCGAGATGATTTTTTTGTTCATTAAACTAATAATCTAATCGCAGAAGAGCATTGCATGTCAGGTTCAGGGAACTCCAGCATTTGTGCAGGCTGGCAAACCAGTTCATCTGAAGAGATAATTTCTATTTTTTTTAATTCAGTGCAAACCAGATGTGCCTCGAATGCCCGTTCTGTCTTCCCTTTGCTCACGGAATTTACATTTAAGGAACGGTTTCCTGAGCAATTAGAGAAGGATCATTTAAAAACGTTAGCATTAATATAAAAATACGGAACCCCTTGTCTCTCCCTTGCCCCTGCTGGTTTTTGGCGTGGCAGAAGGCAGGACACTAATTATTTACCTGTTCCTTCTCCCATAATAATGCACTTCACAATTTATTTCTTTATTTATTAAACTTCCTCCTCTCTGAAATGCCATCTTCCCAAGGGCAGATTTTACAGTGAAAATCTCAAGATGTGGCTGACCACGAGTCGTTATCACAACCTCGCCACAGCAGGGACAAAAGGGGAGAAATCTGGTAGCAGAGGGGAGATGGGACACAGCAGAAAATGGAATTTGCATTCGGCATGAAGAAACGGGGACGCAATTCCAGGTTAGTGGATAAAAGCAGTGGGATAAAGAGAGTTTGAACTCTATTAAAGCAATCACACAGGCTGCTGAAACATTTGCTTGCCTGTAAGACGTCTTGCTTAATTGCTGAACTGAAAACTATTTATAAAATGGCCCCGTTCCTGGAGGCACAGGTAAAGGAGAACAGCTGTTCTGCAGGAGAAAACCTCTTTTTTTTTGTGCGTGTGTGTTCTGTACAAGTTTCACCTCAGAGATCCTGATGTGTACCTCGGTGAGGGCGTTGCCTCAAACAATGCACGAAATTGAATTTTAGGAATGATGAATCGAGGCGGAATTCAGGATTTTTGGGTTTTGTAACACTGATAACGTGTGAAAATAGAGCACAGAAGATGATTACACCTAAAAAAAATGAGGTAAATGATCTTGTTGGACGCAGTAAAAGACATTGAAATGATTGTGGGCTTTAGCATTAAATTCCCTCAGTGTAACTTTGTGATTTTGGGGGATTATTTTGTACCAGCAGTGGAAGTGCTGGTGTTTCTTTCACCAAAACTTAGATGCTGCATCATCTTTCCCATTCCCCTCTCGGCAGGACAAGATAAATGGTTATAACGTTTTCTCTGGAGTGAAATTTTAAGATGTAGCAAAATATGCTCGAGGGCTGAGGACCATTTGACCCCTGGAATACTCTTCTTCTGCCCGACCTTCTTCTTTTAAAGAAGAAAAAGATCAATTCTGTTACGTCTGAACGTCTCCAGTTTGAGGATCAGCATTGGATTGTCATAATCTTTATTTAGTGCAGCGTTGTGCTGAGTTATTTGTTTAAAGCTGACTCTTCCTGACAGTATTAGGTTACATCTTAGGGAGACGCTGTGAGTTGTGGTTTGAAGCTGCATCTTGGATTTACTGCAGCTGCTGTAAATACCAGCTAAGCAACCTCCATAAATTATGCTAAGGGTGTTTCTCAGTTATATAAGAATTATTCTGGTGTGGAACTTATTATCTGCCATCAGACACTTGCAAACTGTGACAAGGCCAGTGGAAGTGTGGCACAAAATCAAATATTAAGGAGTCGTTGCAGCAACATGAGCACACAGGTTGTTTTCTGCACACCCACACTTGGGATGGATTTTGCCCTTGGTGAAGCTGCTGCAGCCACAAATTGCAGCTGCAGAAGGAACTGGGGAGCTTTGTAGCTCAGCTGGAGGCAGAGGTTTCCCAAATCCACGTTATGAACGTGCTTTATTTACTCTGAGCCCACGGAGCTCACAGGGCAGCAACTCAGTATTGCAAAAAGCAAACCTGGGTGAACTCAGAGCCCAGACAGCCCTGCAAGCTTCCCCTTGGGCTCGGGGTGCTGCAGCCTGAGCCATGAAGTGCATTTATTTCACCAACAGGAGTTCAGCAGCTTATCCAAACTGAGCAGGATAAGGGGTCAGTGATTCCCCAGGGACAACCCTCAGCTCTGCCCTCGAGGGGCTGGAATGAGAGCTCATGTCATCTGTCTGTCTGAAATCCATTTCATCTGTTTGAAATCCATTTCATCTGTTTGAAATCCATGGCACTCAGCTCATGGCACTCCTGGCACTCAGCTCATTTTTTCTGCATAAAATCCATGGCACTCAGCTCATTTTTCTTTTGTGTAAAGTCCATGGCACTCAGCTCATGGCACTCCTGGCACTCAGCTCATTTTTTCTGCATAAAATCCATGGCACTCAGCTCATTTTTTTTCTGTATAAAGTCCATGGTATTCAGCTCATGGTACTCCTGGCACCCAGCTCATGGCACTCCTGGCACTCAGCTCATTTTTTCTGTATAAAATCCATGGCACTCAGTTCATTTTCTCTGTATAAAACCCCTGGCAGTCTGTGCTGCTGGAGGCACAGGCACACTCACAGTGGCTGCCCTGCATCGCCCCTCACGCTCATTCCACTTCTCACCTCCCATTTCTGATCAGGGCAAATGGCAGGAGAGAAAGGGGCCAGCTTTGGGATGTGGGGGACACAGCTGATCAGCTGCCTGTGCCCCAGACAAACCCCCTGTGCTCCATCCCAGAGGAACAAACCAATTTAATTTGGCTGCCCCGAGGTTTGCAGCGCCCTGAGCTCTTCTGCACAGGTCAGGGAAAGATCCTGCTGGGATGGATTGTCCGGTTCTGCGTGTTACAGAACACACTAAGAAAATCCAGGCACCAGGTGACTGAGTTAATACGATTTTGGGCCACCTGGGCAAGTGCAGGGAAAGGATTTCCAAGGCCACAGACACCTGCTAGTGGCAGACACTGCAGGAACCCCAGGACAGCCTCGGGGTAATGAATCCTGCCTGGCCCTCGATTATCAGGGAGAGCAGAGAGAAAATGAGTAAGAGATTGGAGCAATAATAGACTCTCCAGTGACACAGAAATGATGGCAGCTTAAAGGCAGCTGCTGCCTGGCTGGCCAGGAAAAGCAAATATTCCATAAATCACCTGGCTGCAGGGCTGGGCTCCAGGCTGCTGGCTCGGGCTCTCCTCCCCTCCCACAAGGGCTCCAGTGGCTGCAGTGATTGCACAAGAATGCAAAATCCTCTCTTCTTGCCCGTCCTTTTCCTCTGGCGGCCCTGGGATCTCCAGATCTCCTCTCCTGCCTCCCCTGTGCTGCACAAAAGCAGAGCTCAGCCCCGGCCTGCAGCAGGGTGACGGAGGTGACAGAGCCACCAGCCCCAAAGCCACCAAACCTGAGTCATTTATTGCAGCTGGAGCTCTTGGAGAGGCTGAGATGTCTGTGCCTGCCCCTGCCACAGGAATCTGCACCCAGGGATGGGAGGCATGGGTCACCTCAGGGCTGCATTTCAGGGCTGCAACCAGGGATGAGATGCATGGATTATCTCAGTGCTGCATTTCAGGGCTGCACTCAGGGATAAGTGAGATGCATGGATCACCTCAGGGCTGCATTTCAGGGCTGCATTTCACAGCTGCCCCTCAGGGATAAGGGAGAGGCATGGATTATCTGAGTGTTGCATTTCAGGGCTCCAACCAGGGATAAATGAGATGCATGGATCACCTCAGTGCTGCATTTCACATCTGAATTCAGGGATGAGATGCACGGATCACCTCAGCGCTGCATTTCAGGGTGTCATTTCAGGGCTGTACTCAAGGATGAGGGAGATGCAAGGATCACCTCGGTGCTGCATTTCACATCTGCACTCAGGGATGAGATGCACGGATCACCTCAGCGCTGCATTTCACATCTGCACTCAGGGATGAGCGAGATGCATGGATCACCTCAGCGCTGCATTTCACATCTGCCCCTGCCCCGAGGGAGCCACGAATCCCAGCCCAATAAAGGCACAAGCATTCAGTAATTAACTGCAGAGGCACAGAACAGCAAACTTTGCAGCGATCATAAAGAACCAAGTGCCCGTTTAGCACCTTTCCTGCCCGCGCAGGCTGCCACAGGCCAGGTCCCCGCGTGTCAGAGCTGGCAGGGAAATAAACGGGAGGAAAGGATGACACTCAATTATATTTACAAAGGGCCTGATCCCAGGCCCATTACAGGATCTTTCTATTAACTCCAGCCCCAGCTCTGGACTGAGGCCAGGCCTGTTTGCAGTGAACCTGTGATTGCATCTGGGCGAGAAGGAGAATTCTTGCGGCGCAGAGCGAACTGAGCCGTCACCTGCTTTTGGCAAAGGCCTGTAATGGAGTTCTCCTGTCATAAAAACAACAATAATTCCTCAGTCACGGCCTTGTGGTTAAACAACACCGAGGTGGTGCTTTTTTTTTTCCCTCCTCTTAATTTGCGTAATTCCCAGGCTGCAGTGCAGAGAAACCTTTGGAGATATTAAGTAGATTATAAAAGTGTCGTGTCAGATTTGAAACTGTCACCAACACAGGACTTTTAATTATGAATAAATTAAAAAAAAAAAACAGGCGCCGCTTCTCCCGTGGCCACGAGATTTTGCGTTGGGCACAAACACTGAAGCTCAGAAATGTTCAAAGGCTGAAAAGCAGAAGTGAGATAAGAGAACGGATTATTCTGGAAAACAGGCGAAAGTAGAACTGATAAAACGTTACTATTCAAATGATATCTTTACAGGAGTCATTACAACAGAATTACCCTTGTTGGGACACAGAGAGAAGCAAGGCTCTAAAGCATCCCAGCCCCTACAGCAGAGATTTATTTCCAGAAATGACTCCTTGTGCTTGCAGCAGAGGATGCAGGCGAGGCTGTGCAGGAAATGCACAGGAGCTTTGCCCACGGAGCCCTGGCACAGCCCAGCAGGGAGGAATTCATGGCTGAGTGCTGGGAAGGGTGGTGGGTGTCATGTTTTTGTCTTCTTTTCTGCCAGAGTCAGGATTAAATGCTCGAGATGGTGTTTCTTGTTTGGACTCAGATGTTTATTAATCCTTATCTCTGTTACAGTCTCACGAACCCTGAGTTCTGCAGCACTTCAAGCCAACAAACTGAAAATGGAGCCCCATCTCTCTCTCTACAAAGCCTTTTAAGGATAAACTGCCCAGTTATGAAATTATTTTTACTTTTAACCTAAATTATTTTTACTTTTAACCCAATAACCAACCACCCGTGGCCCGCAATGTGGATTTTTCTACCCAAAATCCCACCCAGACCCATGAAGAAGAAGATGAAAAAGAAGGATTCAGCCTCTGCCCTAAAACCTCCATCTTGCTTTATGTATATATTACTGTATTCTGAACCCTTAAACTCTAAGTTTTCCATCCTGTGAGATTAGACACTTCTCTTCAAACCCCACACCCACAATCCCAGGGCTGTCACTCAATTTTGGAGCCTTTTCCACGGCCTCAGGTCAATGCAGTGTTTGCCTGGGGGTCAGTGCCTGTGAGCACAGAAATCTGAAATTCTCAGTGCCCAGCGTTCCATCAGGGTGGGGAGGATGCTCTGAGCTCCCCTCAGCCCCCGTGTGTGTGCCTGGCTCTGAGTGTTTGGCTTCCTCCAACCTCCAGCAGCCAGCCCTGCTTCCCCCAAACCTTTATCTGAGTGGGACAGGAGCTGCCTCCCTCCCACCTCTAAATCAGATCAAATCTGTATTCTGGAAAGATTTGCATTTGCTCAGATAGCCGAAGGGTGATTAATTTCAAACCCCCAAATAAATAAAACCATTAGTGCCATCTCTTCTCCTGGCCAAGATTTTTCACCGTGAGAGACGAAGCATCAGCAAGCCCACGTTTAGGTGGGAGCTGCAAGATCTGCTGAAGTGGTATTTCATGTTTAAACAGACTTAAATTTACCAGATCTAATGGGCAACAATATTTCAAAAGGAGACTTAATCTATTTCATTGCATTTTATATTACTTTGTTTAATAAATCATCTTCCACTGGAAGCCCAGTCTAAGATGAATTTAACAGACCTTATAAGTGATGGGTCAATATCAGCTTTGTCATAAATTCATTTTTACTTTGGATACGGGCCTGGTGGGTACTTTTGTATTGCTTTATTTCAAATGATCCATAATTCATGGTTAACTTTGACTTTAAAATGTGACAACGTATTTTCTTCTCTCAAGAAATGGGATTTTTTTTTCCCTTTAATTTTTCACCGAAGAAAAATTAATACCACTTTAATTAGAGGTTTAGATAATGCTAATTTCAATTTACTTTTCTTTGTTGCATTGGATGGTTTGAAATCCATCCAGCAGCAGGGAGAACGGGATTAATAATGAGCACTGGCAAAAAAAACAATGCATGAAGGAACAAGGGTGATGTCTGTCACTGGTTCAGGCAGCTGCAGGGGGAATTCAAGTTCCTTAATGCAGACAAAAAATATTTTTTGTTTCAGTTCTCTTATTACTCAGATACTGGTTTTTGCAGATATTTACAGCAAAATTCACAGTTTTTGTGTTAGCAAAGGGATGAGGTGCAGGCAGAAGGGTTGTACTGGTGGGAGAATTAACTGGGAAAATTCCATCTCTGAAGGGGACTGGAGGAACTGGGTGGTTGAAGCTGTTTTACACCACAACGACACAGACTCCGAGATTCAGGAGGCTGAAAACAACTCCTTTATTTCTGGCATGTGTCTCCCTTTTATACTGTTTCACACAGACCAATTTGGTTGGTGACACAAAGACAAACCTCTTCACTCACATTGCTCAGAGCAGAGGGACACCAAGGAGAAGTCCCTCCTAGGGAAAGGAATGAATAACAAAGGTACAGCTACAAAAACATTTCTCCTGTTGACAGAAAATTCCCTGGGAAAGGAATTTCAGAAACCCAAAACACCTCAGGCACGAACCAGGACTACAGGTGGTGCTGCAGCGTGGAAGGAAAGTCACCTGCACAGATGGAATATTGTCTGCAAGCATGGGAGTGAGGAATGAGAACAGAAATAAGTGTACAAACAACGCACAGAGTGAATTTTCCCTTTGATGGGACATAAATTCAATAGGAAACACGTTAGGCCTGTTCAGAAACCCCAGCAATGAGGTTTCATCACTTCTCTTCTGAGGGACCAAACTGGTTTTGTTTCCCCTTTTTCCTGAGATCTGCTGGTTTTGTTTCCAGGTGCCCAGGGGTGAATTCCTCGGTGCTCTGGTGCTGCAAGTGCTGCAGGATGGGAAGAGCAGAGCCTGTGGATCCCTGGGCTGGGCTCTGATGGAGCTGGTGGGCATCAGGCTGGAGCAGCACCTGCAGGATTTGGCTGCTCTGTTTGGGCTGGCGTTAATTTGCTGCTGTGTGCAGTAAGCAATTTCTCCCCCTCAGCCTTTGTGACATCTTGCCGTGTCAGCAGAGACAGGATTGATCCAGGAAAGGACATTTCAGTTATTTTCCCTCAGACTGTGCAGCTCAGGGATCTGGCATTTCTGACATGAGAGAAAGATTAAAAAAAAAAAAANAAAAAAAAAAAAAAGAGGGAGTTCACACTTCTGCTCACAATATGCCACAAACAGCAGATAAATTGACAGATATTAGATTTCACAGTTAATCATATTCCTGGCTCTGTGCTCAGCCGTGAGGAAACAGCTGAGGGTGAGGGGGTGACAAAAATCAAAAGGCATTTTGGCCACCCCGTACCTGTGGGACACAGGGAGAGGGAAGAGCAGGTCACAGGGACATTTCCACTGGGCAGACTGGATTCCTCCCACTGCAGCTTTTTCCCCCTGGATTTGCAGGAGTGGTATTGCTGTTGTTGGTTCAGGCTGAACTTCACACTGAGTGACAGAAAGCGAGGTTTGGTTACTGGGAGGAAGGAACAAACCACATTTCCCTTGTTCTGCCGCCGACCTTGTGAGCACCCCGAGGTATTTACGAGGTGATTTGGCCTCCTTCATTCATTGTTTATCACCTCCTTTGCCTTTGCAGCACAAATAATTAATAACTGCACTCTGCCTCGCTTCCAGTGAAAAGTTGGGGATATTGCAGGACTAAATTTGTGCTCAGGGATGTTCAGGCTTGGGTGCTGGGGAGAGGAATGGTTTCCTCACAGAATCATGGTACCTGTGGTTCAACCCAGCATCATCATAATTATTTGGGCATCCAGGCATTAAGTTCACTAGAATTTAGGGGTTTTTTTCCTCTGGAGGGGAGAGTGGAAAGCATTTTGACAAACAACTGAAAGTCCCGATATCAAAGTGGGCACCAGTGAAAGCTCCACCTCTGATGTATGAACATTCTCCCCAATTTTCTGTCTTCAGCGAGAGCTTTAATCATCAGGGGGTGATTGTGGGTTTCTTATCTCCTTTTCTTCGTGTTAGAGCCAGGATTAACACACGGGAGTCACAGTTTTGTGTTTGGGCTCAGTGTTTATTAATCCTTATCTATTGTTGTGGGCTCTGACTAGCAAGGCAAAAAACGGAGGTAAAATGGATGCCTCTAACTCTTTCCAAGATATTTTTAAGCATAAACTATCCAATAACGACTTTTATAAATATATAAAGGTATTATTTAGATTTTTGACCCAATAATGAGCACCCAAGGCAATGCAGACCTTTTTCACCCAATTAGAAAAAAAAACCCACCTGAAACCAAGAAGAAGAAGGTGAAGGAGAAGGACTCGGACAACGCCCCAAATCCTCCATCTTGCCCCATATATATTACTATATACTAAAACCTTAAATTCTAAATATTTCACCCAGTGAGATCACAAATTCTATTCAAACCACACACCCACAGCCCCAGTGCCTCACTCAATTTTGGGAGCCTGTTCCACCCCTCAGGTCAAATGTGGAGCTTGATTGAAGGTCAGCGCCTTTTAGCACAGAAAGGCTGAAATTTTCAGCCTCCAGGGTTCCAACAGGTGCTGTGATCTGTCTAAAGATTGGCTTCACATCTCTTTATTGTCTAATTCTTACTGCCTTTTATAAGGTGTTCCCATCCAGACTTACCATGGTTGGTGAATAGGAACGACACCTCTCTGATCCCATGGGTTAAACCAGAGAAACAGCAAAACTCCACCTGGAGAAAGGTTGTTCTGAGAGAGGAGAGTTGTTGGCCAGGACTGATTCGAGAAGAAGCTGTTTTGGGAATTTTTTTCTTGGGAAAAAGTCAGCAGAGGCTAGCTGGCTAAAAATCTCTCAGGCCCACAGGGGGTGACAGCAGCTCTGCCCCAGTGAGGCACAATCTGCACCCTGGCTGGAAGGACGAGCTCCAGAACTGCCCTGAGAGGCGAAAAGAAAGGAGAGGCTCAGTCTCAGGGAGGATTTGTCATCACTGCTCCCATCTCCTGGCATCCCAGGCAGCGGGATCTCGGCTGAGCAGGTCGTGGGTTTATTTTAGGGGTGGTTTTCCTCTGCATCCTCGGAACATCTGGCTGAGCACATCTGTCCCTTCGCCAGAGGCTGCGGGAGGGTTTGCAGTTCCAGTTGTGAGCGTAAATATAGCTCTAAACAGCATCTGGACCGTGAAACCAACTATAAAATACGGAATTGCCGGCGTTTAGGGGGAAGGCAGCTTGGCTAAGCTCAGTAATCACCAACTCCAAATGAAACTCAGAAGGTGAAAAAAAAAAGACAAGAGGGATTATGGAGGGATTCTGAAATTCAAAGTAATTCTCATGAACACCAGCTCTGGCAAGAGAATTTCTGTTTGTGGCTGAAATTGAAGCGAAATTAAAATTTGCTTCTGAAATGTGGATTCCCGTAGCTTGCTCCCTCCTCTTCCCACATCAATGTAACTTTCTGTCCTCAAGCTACACAATCTTCCAAGCAAAGCACAGAGCAATGAAATAAAACTTGAGAGAAAAAAGCTTATTTATTTTTTTTTTTTTTCCCCAAAATCACAAACCCTGGTTTTCACAAAAAGAAGAATGAAAGCAATGGCTTTAGGACAAAGGTAGCTGAGATCAAATGAAGCCAATTTGAGATGTGATTAAAATGCAAAAAAAAAAAAATAGAAATCATAATGAGAATATTCAACTTCTTTCCCAGAAGAAGGGTCGGTGGATTTAATGGAAAATATTTTCTTTTTAGATCTTTGAGATCAGTAATCCAGCCAAGCAGCAGCACCCAGACATCACGGTGATGGCAGCAGCTGGGTAGAGAAATGTAAGAAAATTCTCTGTACGTGAAAGTTTGTTCCCAGTAATACCAGAAAAAAACAAACAAACCTCCAATCAACTGCAAGGGAAGGCAGGAAAAAGATCTCCCCTGAAACAATTTTTTAAGGACAAAACTATGGATAGTGCCATTAAAAGAAAGGTTTCCTACTGCACATCCACAGTTTATGAAGAACTGTAAAAAAAACCTCGTAACTAGAAATATCAAATATCCTTAAGGTGCTGAGATGCTCTTGTTTAAGCTTTAGTGATTCCACTGAAATTGTGGGTGCTGATCACCTGCTTTAGCTTTAATTTGTGCTTCTCTCCAGACACGGGCACAGTGTGGTTTTTCCTCCCGAAATTTAAGGAAATTTCAGGAAAACCAACCCCTCTGAGCCCGGTTCTCACTGTACTGATGAGGAATGGGAAATTCCATAGAAAATCTGTTCCTGGACACAGCCAAGCAGACAAACCCCTGGAACCTTCCACTCCAGAATTTACACAATAATTTTAAAATATTCTTAAAATAAAATATTTATGAAAATGTTCATTAAAAAGCTTCATTTTAATCGGTGAGAGGCAGTAAAATATCTGAGATTTTAGAATATCAGAGGCTGAGAAACTCAGAACCCATGAAGGACCATGAAGGAGACCGAGCAGCTCTCCCCAAATCCTTTGTTATTTCCTTTCCCAAGTCCCCGTGCTGAAGGCGAGGTAAATTGAACGTTTATTGACATCCCATTGTGCCGCACTGGGATTTTCTCGGCACGTTCGGGAAACCCCGCGGAGGACTCTCTAAGACCTCATTATATGGAAGAAAAAGTGAATTTAGTCGCAAGGTGTGAGCTCTATGGATGAGTGAGCATCAGTAAACGAGCTCGGCCTGAACCGGGTACCTTGGAAAATCAACTTCTGAGAGCAATTAGTGACCAATTACTGTCAGCACTCGGGAAGGGCATTAAAGTGTGTTCCCGACATCAGCAAGTACAAAAAGAACATTCTCATCTCAAAGACGGGGATGGAAATCTCTCGGTGAGGAGTGAGGAGAGGCACAGGAATTCCATTTCTCCAGACTAAAACAGACACCTCTCCCTGTCAGTGAGGAGAGGCACAGGAATTCCATTTCTGCAGGCTAAAAGTGACACCTTTTAGCACCTTTGGTGTAAAGTTTAGGTTGGCAGAATGAATCCTGTCCCCAGGTCGCCAGTTAATCCTCCTTGAAGTGCCACCCAAATTCCAACAGTGCAGCTGCCCTGGGGGAGCTCACCTTGAGATGGAGAAAGGCAGAAGGATTTTACCTGAAGAACCAAACATTTTGGTGTCTTGGTGCCACCACAGATCACAGGGGAAAGAGTCGTCCGAAACGCAGAAAAAAGCACAAAAATACACAAGAGGCTCTGCTCAGCCAAAGGGTCTCTTGTATGTCTGTGGCTGACGGGAGAAATATTCAGCGATCTGGGTTTTAAAAACTAAACAGTGCAGTTATTCTCATGACAATCTCGGTTTTGAAACAAAAACAAACAAAAATTAATTAATCTGTGATTACTGCAAGCTGTCCTCTATTTTTTTTTCTGCTTGCACCACTGTGTATAAAACTCAGAAGACTTCACACCTCGTTTCAATAGGACTTGGTTGTGGTGATCACCGAGTTAAGTTTAAAAGCAACCAGTGGTTTGAAAGGAATTTGGTCGGAGAGGCAAAAGCAGAAGAAAAGGGAGTTCTGAGGCAGACATCTCTCCAAAGCTGTGTTACCTTCCAGTCAAACGGATTGCAATGCCCAAGGATGTCCTCGTCTGACCACACACCACGGCAGCGCCTCATAAAAAAGTTCTCCTTCCTTTAGAAGTTTGATTGAAATTGGCAAAAAAAGAGAGAAGTGAATTTTTTTTCCCCCCCAAAAAAGCTCCTGAGTGTATGTAAACAACCCGGTGTTTAATTCCATCTGTACCTCTGACACTCGCTCTTAAAAGAGGCAAATTGGGCGGTTTTTCCTAGAATAAAACACCCAAATAAATCAGTGCACGGAAGGCCCAGGGACAGGGGAGGGAATGAAATCGAGATCCTTTGGGCTACGGAATATATGAATCCCTTTTAATGAGATTTTGATTACCAGCGGTAGCGCCTTGGAGCAAAAAACTCCAGCGATGATCTCTAACGTATTATTTTGCAGGAGAAATTTAAACATGATAATGTTAATCCAATGAATGTCCATTTAGGCTGGCTAATGATGAAACACTGGGTATTACACAGAGCTCACCACGAATATGAGGAGAGATGTCCTTTATGGGATTATATAAAAAAGAAATCAGTTTCATCAGGCTTGCAGTTACTCACTTGGAAACCTTCTCATTTACTGGCCCTCGAGAATCACGGGGGATCAAAAACAGATGTAATGAGATCGTTTCCCCCCCAAGTAAAAATGCAATATGTGATTAGCCATTATTGACTATTACACCAAATGAAAAGGAGTTCAATCCCACATCCATATCCTCTCCCATGGCTTATAGAAAGAGGCCTATAAACATCATTTTTCGGACTGGAGGATCCAAAGTCTTTCATTACAGAGACTTATTTTCAAGGGAAAGTGGTGTCATTATCCAGTACTGATGGCTTTTTTTTTTTTTTTCTGAGAGGAATGCAGAACTTCCAAAGCAAACCCCCGGAATGTGCGGATTCTCCGGGAGTTTATCACACCATTTGCATAAATTGGAGTACAAAAAAAAAAAAAAGCCTGAGCTGCCTTTTGTTGCTTACATTGCATTTTCCATTTGGGTCCTGGTGATTTGGGGCGTTCTGGTGTGGGGGAACGGAACCAAACTCCACCGCAGAGCCAGGCTGAGGCTGTGATGGGACAAGGGAAGGCTCACCTGAATCCTCTGGTACCTGACCCCAAACTCCAGACCCAAATCCTCTTCCAGGAGGTCCTGACACAAATCCCAAAGCTGCCATCAGAGCAGCACCGCTGAAATTCTCGTTCCTTTCCTCTGCTCATTCCCTGTCTCCCCACAGCTCAGAACGAGTGGCCGGAGCAATTCCACCCTGCAGAGGGTGAGGGATGAAACAATTGCCCTCCTGCTTCCCCTGTGTGGTGGTTTAGGTTTGTTTGTTGGATTATGTGGTGGTTTTATGTTTGCTGAGTTTTGTTTGCCAGCTGGGAGACAGGATTTTGGGAGAAAAAAAGGTGAAACTGGCTTAAACTTAAAAGTAAAAAACAGATAGGTTTTATTACCAAGGAAGGAAGGAAGGAAGGAAGGAAGGAAGGAAGGAAGGAAGGAAGGAAGGAGGGAAGGAAGGAAGGAAGAAAGAAAGAAAGAAAGAAAGAAAGAAAGAAAGAAAGAAAGAAAGAAAGAAAGAAAGAAAGAAAGAAAGAAAGAAAGAAAGAAAGAAAGAAAGAAAGAAAGAAAGAAAGAAAGAAAGAAAGAAAGAAAGAAAGAAAGAAAGAAAGAAAGACTGTCTAAATTGGGATTTTATTTTTTTTTTCTTTTTCCTGCCATCCTGGTCTGGGCTTCCATGAGCTCCACGAGCTCCAAAGGCTGGAAGTTGTGCACGGGATGGCATTTACTGGCAACGTCAGCTGATGCTTTTATGATATAATTAAACAGCAATTACTTCCCTTCCTTCCTTCCTTCCTCTTCTGTCTTCCTGCAGCGAGTTGTGAATAGAGCATGGTGAGATCTATTCTTGGTAAAACTGTACAGTTGTGCTTCTTTTTTTTTCTTTTTCTTTTTTTTTTTTTAATTATTATTTTAGCAGGCACTTTTCTCTGCATCGTTCCGAAATAAGAAACTCGACAGCATGTATTTGAGGCTTCCAAAATTCATTTTTTTTCCTGGGTCAGAAGCAGTGCGTTAGCAATGACTGAAATAGATGTTTGTTGGATTTCTTTTTTGTTTTTTAATATTCTGTGTCCTTTTACAAAAATAACAGCTAATTCGTTGGGTATTAATAGGCCACTGTTTTTGGGAATTTTGTTCTTGCTGTAAAATTAGTTTATTTGGGTTAACTTCCCTCCCGGTGGTGCTTGTCTTCAAAGTTCCTGGAGATTTTTGTGTTGTCAGAGGACGAAATTAAGGTAATTTGTGATGGTCAGACTGATTTGCTGATGTCCCACAAAGGTTCCCATAGATGCATTTGTGTGTGTGTATGACCTGGGATGCAGAACTTCGCTCTCACTGGAGTTTATTCCTGGAAAATTCTTATCTCACAGTTAGAACCAAGGAAATCTGAGATTATTTGTCAGCTGCTGATTCTTATCTCCTGGTACTCCGAAAAAAAAAAAATAAATAAAGCCAGATTGTGCAAAGTATGAAAAGAAATGAAGCTCACTCCCTATCAAGTCATTGAGAACAATCCCAATTGTTTCCCCAAGAGTTAAATCCAGGCTGTTATTCCCAATCCCCCCTGGACACAGAGCAGTTTCTGCCAGCTCTTGGTGTTTGGTGTCAAGGTTTCCCTCTCCACGCAGAACTCCCTCACCTTCCATTTACCTCGTGCATTATTCTCTAACTGAATAACCCTTGTCAGCCAGAAAAAAAAGTGAAAATAAAAGGTGCTCACGTGCCTACCCTGGAGGGAAGAGCTGCCTTGGGATGGAAAGCTTGGCTGAGCTGGGGCTCTGTGGTTTTGTTCCTCCTGTGTTGCAAAGTCACATCGGCTTAAAATTCAGCCAGAACAGGCTCCACATGAAATGTTTCCCAATTAAGTCACCTTTGGTAATTTATCAATTATAAGGGTTTTTTTTTCTCATCCTGCCTGAAGGCCCTGCCCGCATTTGGTGTCTCCTCTGTGCTGGGAATGAGGTGAAAAATGAAAGAAACGGGCAAAATGTCCTCGGAGTCCCCGAAGGATGAGCAGAGCCAGATTTGGAAAGGGTTTCTCCCACACTGATGCCTCCAATAAAACCAGAAGGATTTTACCTGGAGAAGTTTTACCTCTGGTTTGTGGCTGCACGGCTGCAAGAGCAAAGGGAGTCTGCCAGGGAGGAAACCAAGCCCTCCAAAACCTGGTTGGGATGTTATTTACTCATCCCTAGGACACTAAAAATTCCCAATGGCTCCTCCAGAGGAAAAAGGGTTTCTGTTTTTTTCTCTCAGCTCATCCCTGAGTGCTAAATGAACTTTTATTTTGCTAAGCTGTAGGAAGGGAGGAAGAAATACATTTCAGGTTCAGTCTCTGAAGGAATAATGTCTGTGCCATGACTCAGAAACACGACTGTCCTAGACAGCTTTAGTGAGTACGAGAAGAAATCTTTCTTTTTGGTCGTTTACATTCTTATTTTATGTCTGAAAGGGGTTTTTGTAGCATTTTTCTTTCTCTGTATCCAAGCATTTTGTTCCCTGTGAGCTGAACATTATTTCAGGGAAGCCTTGGCTGTGGTTGTGTCTGTCACCGAGTGTTTGGGATTTCTCTGCCCCACTGAAATCTCTGCCACTGTGACTCACCAGAGCCAGAGGCCCATCTGAGAACTGATTTTATTTGCTGCACAGGCCAGTGGGAGTGTCAGCGAAACAACAGCAGGATAATCCTCCCGGCTCCCATCACACCTTCAATCAGAGCGAGCAGAAACGAATCCGACGGAGATTGTTCAATCAGACAGGAGCGGAGCTAATCCAGCATTAAGACTCCTCGTTCCTTAATGACAATCACACACTGCAGGTACCATGGATACATCTCATTACAGCTGGGACAAATACATTTGTTTGCTCTGCTGTGATTTACCAAATTGGCAGATTCTAGTGGAGGGCAGAAATTATAGGTTAGGCAGACGTGCTGTTTATGGCTCCGTCCATAGAAATGCAAAGTGGAGCAGAATGAAAATGAGAATTTTTTTTCTTTTAGCATTGTGGAAACTATGCAATTCAGGGTGAAAATGACTGATTTAAACTTTTCTTTGGAGCTGCATTAGGGAAATTGAAACCTTTTTCCTCATCGAGGTTTTGTTTTGAGAAGTTTTCCTTCTCTGATGTTTTCTTGCCCTTTTTTTTTCCTTTTCTTCCCAATAAAAAAGGAGTAAATGAAACATAGAGCCAAAATAATTTCAGAGCAAAACGTTAAAATTTCACTGGAATACTTTTGGAAGAAGCATTTCAGCGTTTTCAAAAATAACTTAAATGTGAAATTTGGCAGAACACTTGAAATTTCCCGTCGCTGTTACGGCGCGGAATCGGCGCGTTAATTCTCTGAACAAATCTTATTACAAATTTCCATTTGATTTTGCCGAAATACAAAGAGAGAGAAACCCTTGACAAAATGATGTCATCTCGATTCCATTCTCTCCAGACCTTCCTTGCTTTCCTTACCCTTCCAGACTTGGTATTTAACTTCCATTTCCCTGCTTCCCACTCACCCACAGCTGCAGTTTGGCACCAGTGAGGGGGGGGGAGGGAAAAAAAAAATAAATAAAAAAATGTACTGGAGATAAAACTTTTCAAATCTGTTCGCAGAAATAGTCGAAATCACAAGAATAACTCGGGCACAGAATGTTCCCGACTGCAGGAAGCAGAATCCAAAGTGGAACGCTGTCAGGTTCCCGGGATCAGAGGGAGGGATGGGATGCTGGGGGGAGCTCAGAGGGAACAGGGAGATGTGGGGAACGGGCAGAGTTTGGCTGAGCGGTGCCTGCACCCAGACGGAGCAGCACGGAAATGTTTGAAGGCTCCCAGCACCAAATAATCGTGAATGCTAAAAAAAACAAAAAAGGGGGATTTTTCGTGAAGTAATGGCTGTGGCTTTAAGCAGCACCTGAGGAACACCTGAGAGCCACTGAGGGCCCAGAGAGCTCTGAAGCACCGCGGGGGGAGCTTTTCACTTTTGTTTTCTGACAGCTTGAATGGTCTGGATGTCATTTGTTGCTCAGTTTAGAAGGAAAAAAAAAATGGGGCTGCCACCTCAATCAGCCTCTTAATTTTTTAAATTTATTTATTTTTTTAAATTATGGAGTCTGTACCTCCATGAATTCCAAAGAAAGACTTTTTTTTTGGTGGGGAAGAACCAAAATCAGGCAGTCCTCTATCCTGTCCCAGTGCAGGGCAGCTCTGAACCCCAACATGAGGAGCTGCGTTAGAGATGTAGGAGAGCACCTGAATTACAGGATTTCCCTCGAGGGTGGAGACGAAAACAACCCCTTTTTATAAAAAAGAGAACCTTCTGAGCACCTCCTGAGCTGCAGAGATCCTCCCAAGCCTCCAGAACTTGACCTTCAACCGAGATCAGCGTAATTTGTCCCTTGTGGACTTCCTAGGGAAGGGTTAATCCCCCTGACACGGTTATTCTGTTTATTGAGCCATCCATAAAACCCCAGAAATGCCCTGAACGTCCTGCTGGACTTGTTTTCATTGTCAAAACTGCTCCACCTGATTTCTGTGTGTGTATGATGGACGTGCATCTCTTCCAGGAACGGTTCCTTTCAGCAGGACATTTTCACGGGCTGGATAAGATTAAAAAACTTTGCATTACCTCGATGGTTGAATTAGTGACAATTTGGCAACTGAAGGAGAACAGCGCTTGGCTGTGAAAAATGCTCCTGTAACCATTAGCAACTCTGATTTTGGTGTCAGCCTCTAAGTGCTCCTTAAAATTGAAATGGCTCGTCCTTGGAGATGCTGAATAATAATAGCAGGTGTCTCCGGGAGTGAACCGTGCCTGTCTGTCTGTCTCGATGTTGTGCCTCGTTTGAAGGTGTGGAGGGATCCTTTGACATGGTAAATACTGCACACAAAAAAAGTGCAGCAGGGGAGACAATCTTGGATAAAAATAAAAAAATATAAACACGTTTTACTTTGATCTCTCGCTCGCTCTCCCGAGGTATTGACAGAACAACGGGTTCATTAGCCAGGACGGGTTTATGAAGTGGATGCAAACTGCCTCAAGTCTCCCGGGGAGCCTCGGGAGAGGCAGAGAGATTAGCGGGAATAGGTGGAATGGGGATTTAAGGAAAAAGGCAAATATCCAAAGGCACACGGGGAGAAACGAGACTCCTTTGTCAGGAGAACCGCGCGACCTTCCATGGAAAAGGGGCTGATCCCTCCCAAAGGGAAAGTTCTGTCAGTAAATTCACTGGGGGAAGAGCTTGTTGCCTTTACAATGCAGGGCAATGCCCCTACCAGAAAGATAAACCACCAAATGTAATATAACACCAAATATACCACCAAATATAATAACTGCAGGACTCCAGAAAAACGGGGGCTCCACCCCTGTGGAGCGGAAAATGTCTGGAACAACCCGGGGCTCGGGTCAAGGAGCTTTGGCATTGCAGTTCCTGAGTTTCCTCTTTTTCTTTCACGTTTTCACAGAAAACCTGGAAGTGTGGAAGCAGTCGGGCAAGGAGACCAACTTAATGAAAAATTTTTTGCCACAGTTAACTTCGAGTCCCTTTTATTAGTGTGTGTGTGTAGCCATCCTATCTCTTCTTTCTTAATAGAGGTCTCTCACCTCCTTAACTTTTACTGGGAAATAAATTTTTTTTTGGAGGAGAGTCAGCTCTTCAAATAAAATTTAAAAAAAAAATTAAGATGAAGATTTTATTTTTAATGCCCCCAAGTCCCCTGCTGAAAAGTTGAGAACATAATTTGTTAGCTGAAAGCTATATTTTCCTCATTGAAAATTGAGTACTTGGCATCGTTTTGGCTTGTGTTTTCATCCACAAATGGAAAGACTTCCACTGGAAGCTTTAGGGACAAAACCAGAAGCATTTTAGAAGTTCTCTTGGAAAATGGAACGTGTTGCTTGGCCAGAAGTCTCATAATGCAATTAAGACAACTTGTTCAGGCAGAGAATTATAAATGCTGATCTCTCCATGGCTTTCTTGAATAGCTATAATGTTGTAGAGTTATATATATAGTTACATATGTTATATATAATAGCTATAATGTTGTCCTGAGGTCAGTGCTTAAGTTTCAGCTAATTGTTTACCCTTAAATTCTTTTTTTGGAGTGAAGCTTGCCAGAAATAGGGAGAGATGTCTAAAACATGTCAGTTCTAAAACCCTATTTATAACACACACACAGAAGTGTATTTATAGCCCAATAAACGCATCTGGAAATAAATATTGTCCCGAAAACAGCCCGATTTTGATTTATTCAGGGTGCCTAATAATGAGGCAGATGCATCCACACCCTGTTGGGAAAGCACCAGGAATTTATCATGTGCCCTTGCAGAGCAGAGACAAGGGCGAGCGGTGCTGTGATAAAAACAGGTGTGGCCTTGAACCTGCCTGCCCTCAGCTCCGCAGGTCAGGACAAAATCCAGGGGGAGAAGCACCTTCCTGGCAGGTTTGGTGTTTGAGGATCAAATATCAATAATCCTGATCAATAATTGTGGCCACGGAAGCAGAACCGGCAGTGGGGAGCTGGGGAGGGGCACACGGAGCTGCCGGCAGGAAAGGGAGGGCAAGCTGAGCTGAACTCCTGCAAAATTAACCCAAATGGTCAGAAAAGGAAAAGGAATCTCGTTTCTTGCAGCAGTGCACCCAAGGTTCGTGCACAAAGTGATTGAAGTGCAGCATGGTGGGAGAAGGAAAAAGGAAAAAAAGGAAAAAGGAAAAAAAGGAAAAAGGAAAAGAGGGAAGGATGGGAAGGGAAGGGAAGGGAAGGGAAGGGAAGGGAA
>VXBN01016277.1:397376-429444 GCA_013397395.1 Sinosuthora webbiana
AACATATAAAAATATATAATATATTTAATATAAAATATATAAAATATATAAAATGTACATTTATAAATATAAATATATATTAAAAAATGAAGAATCTGGGAAGGGCGAAGCTTTGAGGGTGACCTGATGATTCCAAGAGGACATTAAAAAGTCTTTAGCACTCGTACAGGAAGCCAAAAGAAAAGTTTTTCTGAGGTTTTTTTATTAAAAGGAATCCAGCAAGCTCTAGATAGGAGAAGAACTCATGTTGATGGGAAACATCAAAACAAAGCCAGGATTGCTCCACACGTTTTGGACGTTTTGGTAAAGATGATTTTTTGGTTCCTCCAAGCCTGTCCACCCATCTGTGATCTCTTCACACGCCATCAATTGAGAACGTTGCACCAGTAGTGAGAAAAAAAAACCAAAAAAAAAAACACCAAAAAACCCAACCCAACAATTTGTTTTAAGGGAAAAAGACAAAGCTGTTTGTCAAAGCTGCAGCAGAAGAGATCTGAGTCTCCAGGAGCGCAGGAGAGGACAAAACCCGAGCTCAGAGGGCTCCAGGTTGATCCCTGAGTGTCTCAGCGCCCCTTTGCTCAGCCCCTCCCGCCACTCTGGATATTCCAGAAGGAACCAAATCCAAACTGAATGTTCTACCTGCAGGAATTCCAGCAGGATCCTGCTTTCTCTCTCACTCTGAGTGTGGGGAGCAAAGTTCAGCTCCCTGCTTTTACCTTCAGGCTCCCAGGAAAGGGAAAACCAGGTGAGCTTTTGTCTCGTGTTTTGACCAGAAATTCCAGCCCACACTTAGCCAATTTTTTTTTCTCTAAAATTCATCAAAACCAGCCCTTTTGTTCCTGAAAAACGCTTTTTGTAAGAAAACACTCAACCAGCTTCACTCTGGGGACATTAACTGTAAATAATAATTATGAGGAGAGGATTTTAAAAAATTCTCTGCAGGTTCCTGATTAGGATAAAGACCTAGATTAAACTTGCCCGAAAGGCTGGAAAACAGAAGTTAAATTCTCTGATGTGCTTTGTTATGTCTTTTTCTTGGCCATGAAGACCCTGGAAAAGAAGGGGACTAGCAGAAAATGCAAACCAGAGGGGGGGAAAAAAAATTGCTCTTTAGGAGAAATCTGAAATTATCACGCCAAATTTCCCCTTCGTTTAATTTTGAAATCTGTGGCAAACCCGAGATGTTTTGCCTCAGTTTTCTTGTCCATTTTTGAAAATTCCTTTTCAAAAGCCACAAGAAGGTGCAGGCCACCACCATGGGAAGCCAGGGGACTCCCGAGGAAAGACATTTTTAGGATAATCAATGAAAAATAATCCATGAACAAAAATAAAAGCGCCGAGGAGGCGGAGGGTTCATCCTTAATACTGATCTCTCCTCCCTGCAGAGCCTCGCTCCCACCTTATCAATATTTTAGGGAAAGAAAGAGAAACCTTGTGCAGCTGCAGAGGCAATTTGGAGGGATTAAAAATTTATCCTGTTTTGAGCCGAGCTTTCAGCAGGTGCTGGAATCACTTAATCACAGGTGGGTGACCTGCACAGTTCCCCCTTTTCCCCGTGGCTGAAACTGGAATGAAGGTCCTGGCAATTCTTCTGTTGGAATTCCAGCCACAGAATTCCACACACTTTGCCTAGAACAGAAAAAAAAAAAAAAAACCTCAGGTCTAGGATGGAAAAATGACATTTTTTTTTTCCTTCTGGTTCCTTTCACTTGGTGATGGAATAGGGTCTGGATTTGGCTCAATAATTAAAATGCCTGATTAACTCAGAATTTGGGCTCTGCAGGAAATTTGGACAATTCCACCTTGATTTTCAGTCTAGAGTGGAAAGAGCCACGTGGATTGGAAATTTCTCTCCAGAATATTCCCCCTCACCAAGAATTTTATTGAAGAAGAAGGAGAACAGGAAACCTCCAGCTGCCACACAGAAATCAACCCAAAACTTAAATTCCTTAAAGCCTTTAAAATATGTGGGGTTTTTTTGAGTTCTTTTTTTCCCCATTGCTAAAGGAAACGTAATTAAAACATTTCCTTTCTGGTGTTTTTCAGTG
This sequence comes from Sinosuthora webbiana, assembly GCA_013397395.1. NCBI lineage: Eukaryota > Metazoa > Chordata > Aves > Passeriformes > Sylviidae > Sinosuthora > Sinosuthora webbiana. The sequence goes on from VXBN01016277.1 coordinate 399,425, forward strand.
AAATTTCATTGTGGTGATGACGTTGAATGGAACGTTTGGCTTAAACAGACCAGGTGTGGAGACATCACCTGGGAGCTGGGGAGGCTTTTTTCCTTCATTTCCTTGCTCCATTTGACACTGGGACAAGTTGGGTGACAAACCCCTGAGGAAACGCCCACAGTGGCCAAGGACAGAGCTCTGGAATTTTCTAGAACAAGCTGGATGTGGCAGAGACGGGCTGTGCAGAGTAACCCCGTCACCAAGAGCATCATCCCTTTTCCTTTTCCTTTTCCTTTTCCTTTTCCTTTTCCTTTTCCTTTTCCTTTTCCTTTTCCTTTTCCTTTTCCTTTTCCTTTTCCTTTTCCTTTTCCTTTTCCTTTTCCTTTTCCTTTTCCTTTTCCTTTTCCTTTTCCTTTTCCTTTTCCTTTTCCTTTTCCTTTTCCTTTTCCTTTTCCTTTTCCTTTTCCTTTTCCTTTTCCTTTTCCTTTTCCTTTTCCTTTTCCTTTTCCTTTTCCTTTTCCTTTTCCTTTTCCTTTTCCTTTTCCTTTTCCTTTTCCTTTTCCTTTTCCTTTTCCTTTTCCTTTTCCTTTTCCTTTTCCTTTTCCTTTTCCTTTTCCTTTTCCTTTTCCTTTTCCTTTTCCTTTTCCTTTTCCTTTTCCTTTTCCTTTTCCTTTTCCTTTTCCTTTTCCTTTTCCTTTTCCTTTTCCTTTTCCTTTTCCTTTTCCTTTTCCTTTTCCTTTTCCTTTTCCTTTTCCTTTTCCTNCTTTTTTCCCCCTTTTTTCCCCCTTTTTCCCCCTTTTTGTCCCCCTTTTCTCCCCTTTTTTCCCTTTTTCTCCCCTTTTTCCCCCTTTTCCTTTAGGGACAGGAATGAAATCCCCTCCCTACCTCCCTGTCTGGGATCACAAACATTCTCCTGGCCACGGGGAAGTGCTCTGGTGTCCCACACACCCAAACTGCAAATGGATCCAGAGCCCAGTGAAAAGGGGTGGAAAATACAAAATATATATTTATTTAAGTAGGTTTTTTTTCAGTCAGAAGGTCCCAACTTTGGTCCTCAGTGCTGGGCAGGTTTCTGCAGCACTTGTCACAGGTAATAGTGGAAATCTATTCCTGCCTGAGCTGTAAATAATTGCTGCCAGGATGCCATCGTGGTGCTGATGAATATTTCTCCAACAGAAGAGAAACAGCGTGTTGATTCTTGAACCGCAGAAAGCTATAATTGCAATTCAAAATCTGGCGTGTTGTTTAAAATACTAAATTCTTTATCTTTTCGGAGTCTTTATAATTATACATCCAAACCATCGCTCCGAACACATTTGCAAGTGTTGTTCCATTTTTAAGATCTTCCCCCGATTTAAATATCAAGGCCCCAGAGAAAAAAAAAATGAAATTAAAAGAAATAAAAAATCCTACCTGCACAGAAAGCAAAGCCCGTTCTCTTTCAAAGCTATTCATTCCTGTTATAGTTACAAGAAAAAAAATAATTTAAAAAAAAAGAGTTATAAAATTATAACACTTGTTTGAAATGTCTTTTCTCGCACAATAGCAAATGTTCCTGCTCCTCCTCTCACTATAAAACCACCATATCAAATATCCTTTTTTTTCCTGAAATTATAGAAGTGCTGGTGAAAAAAAAACACCAAAAACCCACAGAATATTCAAACTTCTCAGCTTCAGAGATGCCAAACTGTTATCAAGGACTGTGAGAGGGTATAAATTTTCAGAAATACTGAAAGGAGAAGAGGGAGGGGGGGAAAAAAAAAACCCCAAGCTTTGACATTAACGAGATGATAACAGCCATTGGCTCCTGTTCACACCCCAGAATTTCAGCAGAGAGATAATCAGCCTTTCAGAGATGGCTCTGACATGGATCAGGATCTGATCTTTGGCCTGGCTGTTATTATCTGGAGTTAGGCACTGGAAGAGTTTTGACAAAAAAAGAAAAAAAATAATAACCCCCCCCCGCCCGAGTGGTAAAATCACAGAGCCCCTGAATCAGCTCTGCTCTCCTGTGATGTCTGGATGTGAGCAGAGCTCTTGAAAATCCAGAGCTTTTGAAAGTTTGGGAGGCTGGAGGATCTCTGTGGCGCTGAGCTCAACAGGAGACGTCCTGCCAGGAGGGGAAAAAAAGGAACCAGACGTTGCTCTACTCCAGAAAGTGTTGTGGCTTCCTGCTTTAAAATGGGATTACAAGGCATGGAAGGTGTTGCCGGAGCCTGAGGGCTCGTCAAATAATTGTCGTGTAATTTCTGCCAGTGGCAAGTAGGAGCCAAAAAAAGCGGTGGGGAGAAGAGCTGCATGGGAGGGAAAGGTGGATGGGAAAATCCCCTGGGGGGCTGGAAAATCCCCTGGGGGTTTGTGAAGAGCCTGGGCCTCGCTGCTGCCCAGCACGGATTTTGTGACGGCTGCATTTGGGGCTCAGGTTCACCCTTCACTGACACAAGAGACAACCCAAGGAATGTCCCAGGAGCTCTTTGTGTGCTCCTGGTACAACCTGTTGACGCTGTTTTACACCACAATGACACAGACTCCCAGATTCAGAAGGCTGAAATGACTCCTTTATTTTCAGGATGTGTCTCCCTTTTATACTATTTCACACAGACCAGTTGGATTGGTGACACAAAGACAAACCTCTTCACTCACATTGGTCAGAGCAGAGGGACAGCAAGGAGAAGTCCCTCCTAGGGAAAGGAATGAATAACAAAGGTACAGCTACAAAAACATTTCTCCTGTTCACAGAGAATTCCCTGGGAAAAGAATTTCAGAAAACCAAAACACCTCAGGCACGGAACCAGGGCTACAACCTGTGTGCTTTTGGCCAACTGGAAGAAGAGAAACCACCACCACACTGGGCTTAAAGAGAAATTCTTTCCGAGTTCTGGTGCATGTGAGCAGTTTGTGGCAATAAACCGAAATGGTCCTACAGTGACACGCTGGATGGCTGAGGAGAGGAGACGTAATGATTCTGGACAGCAGCTGCCAGGGTTAAGAAAGTTATTTGTTCCATTGGTTTATGGCACAGACCAGTAGTATTTTATTGTCAAACAGAATTAGTTTTATATCAAGAAGAGTGATTACTCGGGTTCACTGTGTTTGAGATTAAACTTGATGATTTCATGTCCATTATTGATTCGGGCTTTACATCCAGAGCAGCGGCGGTTTATATTTTACTTAAGGGGATTTGATCACAGTGGATGGAGCCTTCGATGGTTTCTGCAAATAAATTAGTAAAGTTGCTCTGCCTTTTATGGTAACTGCGGGAGAAAAGTGAAAGGGAGGTTACATCAGAGAAAAAAAAAAAAAGTGCAAAAAGAAGATGGCAAAGCCACTGCTGAGCTTTTGCAGGGTGCAGTCTTGTGCAGCTCTGTGCAAACTCTGGGATAAAGTGTGTGACTGAGAACGGCAACGGGACAGGACAGACATTGCTGAGAGAGAAATGGAACTGGGAATGACCTTCAGATGAGGACAATGAGGACTTTGCAGATATTTTGGAGAAATAGAACTATGAAAGATGCATTGTAGCAGGACCCACAATAAATGATTGATTTAGAAGCATCAGCAGCATTGTGTGGCCAAAGCTGACAGGCCAAAAAACGCTTATAATGGATTGTAATTAGGAAATATTTTGGCTTCTGATTGCGATGGTGTGAATTGTAACATCTGTACAGTCTCACCCTTCTCATGAGACTGAAAATGGAATAAAAGTCTTTAAAACCCTCCCAGGAGCCCCATTTCGGGGTCAGAAAAAGGGTTTTTCCAGCAATACCTGTCACTAAAAATGTCCCCTCCTGATACCCCATAAGTCAGACAGGGGAGTTGGAGCAGGAGGGATCAGCCAAGGGTCTGGGTCCTGCTCTGCTGCTGGAAATCTGCAGCCACGAGAAGGGTTTGTGGCTGGGCAGGGCTCGGCTCCTGTGGGCAGCAGAGCATTCCTGCAGCAGGGATGTCCCGGGAGCCCTCCTGTCCCCATCCAGCCCTAAACATCCTTCCTACGAGGTGGTGATTTAGGGGACAAACCTTGTTTGTGCTCTGCTCGCTGTGAGGAACGCCGGGCACCGAGATCCAGGCACTTGTTGCAGTTAAACATTCCCAGGCACCACGATGGATGAGAGCTGGGGCTGCCCAGGGCTCAGGAAATGATGTTTTCCCTCCTGTATCCGGGGTCACCAGCGGTTCTCTGCTCTCTGCAGCGTTTGGTTCATTAGGGACACAACAGAGCCGGGCTCTGCAGCCTCCCCCAGGGTCAGCTCTTTACTGCCTCGTTATTTTTTTTTTCCCGAGTTTCAATTAGTGCCCTTTGCCTTTTGTCCTTTTGCTGAAAGACACGGAGGGAAACCTGGCTCTGTTTCCTCTGCTCCTTCCCATGCAATGCTCACAAGAATGTTGTTAAAATTTGTCCTGAGAGCCTGGGGCTGCAGGCTCAGCAGAGCAGCTCCATCACCTCCTGGCCATTCCCTGCTCCTGGAGGACCTCACCTTGCCCTGGCCCACCCAGGACTGGGACAGCTCCCAACAGTAGCCCTGGTTTTGTGCCTGAGGTGTTTTGGTTTTCTGAAATTCCTTTCCCAGGGAATTTTCTGTAAACAGGAGAAATGTTCTTGTAGCTGTACCTTTGTTATTCATTCCTTTCCCCAGGAGGGACTTCTCCTTGGTGTCCCTCTGCTCTGAGCAATGTGAGTGAAGAGGTTTGTCTTTGTGTCACCAATCCAACTGGTCTGTGTTGAATGGTATAAAAGGGAGACACATCCCAAAAATAAACCATTCGAACTGACCATTCACTTGGATTCATGCCATACAATTAATCCCCTGCTGTTTTTTCAGCAAGGACTCTTCCCTGAGAGAAATCTCCCCTCTCCCCAGGGCCTGAGGTGGCCTCCAGCAAACAGCACCCAGCAAACACGGTGCCTGTCTGTGCAACAACAGCAGGGGATTAATTGTAGGGCATGGATCCAGGTGAACGGTCAGTTTGGGTGGTTCCAAGTGCTTTGTGTGGAGTCACACCCAAATTTTCATCCTGAAAAGTGGTCGGGAGTGGAGGCAGAAGGCAGCCCCAGGGGCTGGTGTGTCTCTGGGCAGGGACTCTGTCAGCTCCTGGAGCAGCTCCCTCACAAACCCCATCACACTGACAAAAACATTCTCCCATTTCTGGGGTTGCTGTGTTGCACACACCCTGCTGCAGCCCTGGTGACATTTCCTGACTGACCTCAGGGTGCTTTGGGCTCCAGCAGGGTGTCACACCTTGGTGGCCACAGCAGCAGTTCTCGGGTTAGGGTTTTTTTTTCCTCTGGAGCCTGACTTTTCTGCCGTTTCTGTGTCACACACTGGGAACTTCAGGACACTGAAATAACGTCAGTTTGGGCAGAGAGCAAGAAACAAAGAGCCAGACCATGGGAATGTGAGTGTGTGTGTGCCCTGGGCTTTGTTTTTGTGGCATTATCACACGGGGCACTCAGTGCCATCAGCCTTTGTCAAAACGGCAGAGGGCTTTTCGTTTTAAACCCCTACTGATTAAAAAAAAAAAAATTCCTGCAGATAATTCCACGGTATAAAGAGTGTATTCCGCTCTGCCTACCGCAGGTTTAAATTGGAGGATTAAAAATATCCATTCTTCATTTCCACTAAACCCTAAGCTCCTTATTTGGGTTTTTTTCTATCACCAGATCCCATTGTTTCGATAGACTAACCCAAGATTATCAGGAGGAATGAGACAAGGCTCCATCTGCATTGGTTTGGAAATCCTGATGCTGGCACATATGTTTTTGGAGGTGAGTAACACTGTGCTGCCCTCCGAGAGCTTCAGAACGGGTCTCGACACATCACCCACTTTGCTTTAATTTCTTAAGCCAGCTGCCTCTCTCAATGAGACAGCTCAATTTTATCCCCCCCAGTGACCCAACTCTTGCAGGATGGATCACTGGAATAGAAAAGGGAAAGGGAACACAAAGTTATGCTGCGAGGAGGGCACGGAGAGGGTGAAGAAATTGCTGATTTTTCACACTGGCTGCATTCCCAGCGCCCAGAACCTCCTGAGCCCCACCAGCCCTGCATGGAGTCCCAGGCACAGGAGCTCTGAGCACCCCTGGAGCTGCAGGAGCTGCTGAGGGGGAGCAGCAGGGGAACACTGGGCTTGTGGAACTCCAGGATTTCTCCAAGCCCCCGGCAGCCAGACCTGGCTGTAATTGTCTGTGTCTGCTCCCAGCTCAGCCCAGCTCCTAACAAGACCAGTGGGAGTTTCAGCTGAGACAGCCTTCAGGATTTGGCCTATTTAATTTGTGAAAAATACCACTCTGCGGGTCTCCTGCCTGCCAGATCCTGAGGGCTCCCTTTTTTTTTGGGAAGAAAAAAAAAAAAAAACCCAGCTGTGTTTGTTGGGCTGTTTCTTTCCCAGATCATTATTTCCAGTCACACATGCACAGGTATTGGTGGTTCAAATGTACCTACCCCTTGTCAGGTGTTTTGGGCAGTTCAGTGTGTTTGTGTGTGGATAAAACAGGTTTTTATGGGGCAGTTCAGTGTGTTTGTGTGTGGATAAAATAGATTTAAAGGCAAATTTTCTGTAAAAGGTCTTTGATAACCTTCAGTTGTCCTGAACGGAGCACTGGGTGTGAGTAAAGCCACTGGCAGCCCTTAGATGCTGCTGCCCCAGAAATGGCCAAACCAACCAGAGCTGCCAGAACACAAAAAAGTGTCATTTATATAAAACATTTCTTATGTCAGTGTTTAGGACACCAAGTGGGGACAGACAAATCTGTGCCCGAAGCATACCCAAGGATTGGTTCTCGCAGGCACTTCCTAAATCACATTTTTCACCCCATTCCTCCAATTGGCTTTATCTAAAAACGCATTTCAGAGCATTCAGAAATCACAACAGCGCTCATTAAACTACGCAGGTGATGTTAAATTGCTCCCCTTGGCACAAAGGCAGCCCTTGGCTCTGTGGTGGGTTTGGACAGCCAGATCTCAGGTGTGGGCCAGCTGAAAGCAGCCAGAGGAGAAGGAGGCACCTACTGAGGCTGATCCCCAATTCCTGAGCTTGCAGGGGGCTCTGGGTTTCCAGCTCTGCCAGAGTTTCCAACACCTGGAGCGAAAAACTGAGGCCCAGATTTCCTTTTCTAGCATCAACAAGACACTTTCCTGCAGCTCTTACGATGAGCTCAGTGGTCACTTAAGGATTTTGAGGCTCTTGGAGCCTGATGGGAGCTTTAGAGAATTCAGAGGAGTGAATCCAATGTCTGACCTGTGGTGATTCCCCCGGGGGGGCTCAAGTTTGTTTGGTTTGTTCCTTTTCCCTTTAAATCCGAGCATGTTCTTTGCAGGGCACTGATGATTTGGGATTCTCACTGCTGGTTTGGGGTGTTCACTGTCCGTTTGGGGTGTTCACTGCTCATTTGGGGTGTTCACTGCTGATTTGGGATGTTCCCTGCTCATTTGGGGTGTTCCCTCCTCGTTTGGGGTGTTCACTGCTCATTTGGGGTGTTCCCTCCTCGTTTGGGGTGTTCACTGCTGGTTTGGGGTGTTCACTGTCCATCTGGGGTGTTCACTGCACGTTTAGGGTGTTCACTCCTCATTTGAGGTGTTCCCTGCCCATTTGGGGTGTTCACTGCTCGTTTAGGGTGTTCACTCTTACTTTGAGGTGTTCACTCCTCATTTGGGGTGTTCCCTGCTCGTTTGGGGTGTTCCCTGCTCACTCGGTGCTGGGGAAGGATGACAGAGCTGCAGCAGCCTCTGTGGGGAGCGCTGGGTGGGACCCTCGGGCTGTTTGGGATTTGCGTTGCCCTGAGGAAAGAGACACACGAGACATTCACACATTTGGGGACTCTGCCGATTCCTGCTCACCTGGCAGGGGCACATCACCCTCGGCCCGGCCAGCAGCTCACCCTGACCAGCATTAAACAAAATGGTTTCATCAGCTTTTTCTAAAAAAAAAAAACAACCACATGAACATTGTGTTTATTTCTCCAGCAAAATCTGTTTCTTTCAGTCTTTCATTTGCTTCTCTTCTGAAGACTCGAGTCTTTATTTGAGACATCTGCCTATAGAAAATAAGTTGTTTCGTTTTTGTTTTTTTTTTAAAGGGCACAATAAAAGATGAAAACCGAAGCTTGAATAACTTAATCAGCATACAAATTACACGGATATAAAAGTTCTGTTTCATTGTCTTAACTTACAGTTTATTTTGTACAGAATTCATTATGTTATACATCTAAGACTTATTATATTGTATAAATATCTCGGGTGTGATGTATATACATATCCAGTGTTATAATTCAGCAATTAATGTATGCGTTTCACAATACACTCTCGTGTATTTCCATGTAGTGCACATGATTTATAGTCCATAAAAGAGCACATCCGCTATGAGAAAAAAATCTGCATTTCGGTCAGAGGGGTTTTTTTAATTCCACCTTGCAAGACGAGGGGTTTTCTCCACCTCACAATGGGCTCTTTGCACTGTGTATGGCTGTAAGGTCTTCTTGTACATTCCCCAAGATGAGTTAAAGGACCAGCAGCTCCAAACGTGAACCTGGGAGTGCTGGACAGCGGGAGGAGAGCTGGGCAGGGTCCCCAAGGGGTGACAAAGGGGCAGAGCCAGCCCTGAGAGCAGGGCAGGGTCCTTAAGGGGTGGGACAGGGTCTCTAAGGGGTGGGGCAGGGTCCATAAAGGGTGAAAAAGGTGCACAACCAGCCCTGAGAGCTGGGAAAGGTCCATAAAGGGTGAAAAGGGGGCAGAGCCAGCCCCGAGATTGGGGCAGGGTCCATAAGGAGTGGGACAGGGTCCATGAAGGGTGAAAAAGGGACAGAGCCACTGGGCAGGGTCCCCAAGAGGCACAGCCAGCCCCGAGATTGGGGCAGGGTCCATAAGGGGCAGAACCAGCCCTAAGATTGGGGCAGGGTCCCTAAGGGGTGAAAAAAGGGGCAGAACCAGCCCCAAGATTGGGGCAGGGTCCCCAAGGGGTGAAAAAGGGGCACAGAAATTGGGGCAGGGTCCCCAAGGGGCACAGCCAGCCCCGAGCTGGGCCCTGTGGCAGCAATGAAACAAAAGGTTCTGCGCACATGGGAACCTCCAGCTTTTCCCTCCCCGTGCCCTGCGGGCCCAGGCTGGGCTGCCACCCCTCTCTGAGCCCCCCTGGCTGGGGCTGAGGGTGACACCAGCTCTGTTGGCAGAATTTGTCACCCCACATGTCCCGTCCGTGCTCACGGGGCTGTCCCTGGGTGTCTCCCGTGGGGTTGTGTCCCCACCCCACACCCCGAGAGCAGCAGAGCTCCCCGAGTCCTCTCCACGCACAGGCCGAAAGTCCGAGCTGCTGTTTGTTTGGTATTAAATTTACAGGTATTGCTTCCCACGGCACCTACTGAAGCACGACTCTAATTAATCCGAGCGTACAGTCCCTATTTCTCGGACAATTCTACTTTCCTGCACACGTAACTTTACATACATACATACATTTTGTGCCTTTTTGATCACTCGGCCGCCGATGCTTTGTTCTCTCCAAAGCAGAGGCTCTTTTATCAACGTGTAAATGCTGCTCTCAGTTAACACAGCAAAGAGGGATATTATATATCCCACGAATAAAATACTGTGTTTAACGGCGTCACTGAAAAATACTGAGGTGAATTTATGGGGAAATTGGGGCGGGGAGGGGGGTGTTTAAAACGATTTAAAATTGAATTTGCTGAAATTTAGAGCGCGCCATCGTTTCGGAATTAAAATTGGAGATGTTTCATTTAAAAGGACCTGATCAACTCAGAACTATTCTGCATCAAATACATTCCTGTTGAATATATTTTCCTTTCATCTTACGAGGAGTAGCGTAAATGCTCAAACCAGGATAAATCCAGAATAATTCCACTTTGTTGGTGTTTATCCCAGTTTTACTGAAAATAGAGAGTTCTCTCCTCCCACTTCTTTTTTTTTTTTTTTTGTTTTTGTATTGCTTTTTTTCCATGCTCGTATTGCCATTTTCCAAGTAAGAGCTTTCATGTGATGACACGTGATGGAAAAGAAAAAGAAAAGCTTGTGAACCTGATCTTTCTTTTTTTTTTTCCCCTCCCATTGCAGGATTTGGGGATTGGGGTCTTTTTGTGGGCAGCTGTCCCCAGTTCCATTGTTTAACTAGTTGCAGTAGCAGCCGTGCTCCTTCCTGCTGGGCAGTAATTGTCATTTAACTTGGGCAGAGGGTGACACGTCTGAGGCTCCAAAACAACCCCAAATTCAGCCACTGGAAGGAAAGGTTTCCATGAGGAAATGGGATCTCAGTGGGAATAGAAGGAAATGTTTCCATGAGGAAATGGAACCTCAGTGGAAGGAAAGGTTTCCATGAGGGAAACAGCTCCGTGCTCTGCTCTGAGGCTTCCCTGGCACACTGAGGGGTTTGCACCCAGGAATAGTTGGGCTCTCTGCACCTGCCTTGGTTCCTCTGATTTCAAGGCCAAATCAATTTGTGGTCAGTTTATCCTGTATTGTGCAAACAACAGTAAATAGGGTTTGATTTTTTTGTTGTTCTGCTCTCTGGTTGGGCCTAATACAAAATAATGCTTTGGGAAGGGAAGTTAAATTATAAAAAGGGGGTTTTTTATGTTGTTAGTGATAAGGATCATTGTAGGAATTCATCTTTCCTCATTTCCTGGATCATTGAAAGGGGAGAGAACATTTGTTAAACGACCCAAGACTTGTCTGACGCGCAAGTGCCGCATCCCTTATGAAACAGAAGCGTATCTGTGCTCTATTATTTTCTCTCCTCAAAATTAGATTAAAAACAGATGCCATCCCCTCCCTGTGCAGTTCAGTGCCAGCAAAAGTAAGTCTCTAATCACTTATATAAGCCTGGTGTCCTCACTTTTGGTGTCAGCGTTAAAATTCCTGCGTTTTGCAGCACTTACATTAAGCTTGTTCCCAGTTGTGGATCAGGACTCAAATGCAGAACTTCCCACAATTTTCTGGTTTGCCACTGAAAATCAGTATCGCCACTGAACTAGAAATTCAAATCTTGCTTTGCTCTGCCTAAAAGACGGGAACTCCAGTACGTAAGGCAGTTGTAATTTGGCTCTGTTGGTTATTGCACAGGATCCATCACATGAGCTTTACTGGGGGGGTTTAAATATTCTGTAGATTCAGGTTTTCCCTAACTGTAATTTTCAACTTATCTCAGTCATCCTTCAGTAAAAAAAAAAAAAAAAAAAAGGGATGCATATGAAATGGCAGCTTTGAACTTCCAGCATGTTTTTTTCCTTGGATAAAGGAAAATTGGATAGTCCCTTGTGCGACTGCAGTCCCAACGTGTCTTTTCTTTCCTTTTTAATGAAACCTGGTGTAAAGCTTTTCTCTTTAATGGCTTCGTGGCCAGAGATGTTTTAGACAAGGTCTGGGGCTGCTGAGCGTGAACTTCTCTGGCCTGCTGAACTCTACCACTGACGGATTCATTAGTGCAGAGTAACAGTGACTCCAAGCTTTGCTTATTTCCCAGGAAATTTCCTTCCTACTTTATGCATCTCAACACCACGTTTGGCTTCCTCGCTCAGACAATAACGTGTATTGTCAGCTAAGCTACTCTTTCAGCAAAGCGTTTCCCTTTGAAGTATGTGCTGGTATTTTTATTTATTTTTTTTTTTTTACAGGTTATTTTTTTCATATTAGCAATGACAAAAGTGAACCCAGGGCTACACCTTGATTTTTTTATTTTCCAGGGTTTATTATTATATTTACAGTTCCCTGTAAGAAGACACAACCCTTTTCCCAGTTAAGAGTTCTAATTCCTTTCTATGTTTCAAATACTAACGACCCATATGGAAAGGAGGAAGATAATCAGTGATGAAGGAGGTATCTCTGGGGGCTGAAGCAGATGAATAAAAAACTCAAATCGTTATAAATATTACGGTACTACACTTTGGTACAACCAAATGAAAAGAAAAAAAACCCCAACCCCCTTCAAAGAAAATATTTAATGTTCCCTAAGTCAAATAAAATTCACAAACAATATAAGAAGAAATTAACCACATGGGTTTGTTGTTTTGTTTTTTTTTTTTAGCTGTAAAAAATGATAAGACTACTTGGTTGCATTGCACATAGGCAATAAAATGAGATTCACTCCGATCCCTTTTTCCGTGAGCCTCCTCTCGGGCTGTAAGCGAGAAATGTCCACTGTGCTTTACAAAGGACGACGACCAGAAAAAAAAAAAAAAAAAAAACCAAAAAAACCAATGCAAACAAACATCCCTTTCTTTTCTGATTTACCACTTCTCATGGGAGATGACAAAGAAATGAAGTCTCCTCTGAGTCTGAGCGCAGTTTGGATTTAGCATTTCGCTCGTACCAGGCAGTATACAAAAAACAGCCATCGTGTGTGACACCTCCAACACCTACAGGGAGCTGTTTTAGGGGCACATCCCGGTTTGTGGTGAAACAGGATTAGCTCAGCCAGCCTCTTGCACCTGCTCTCTGATATCAGGTTATCATCTCAGCACCTCCAGGGTTGGACTGTCTTGTTCCTATTGCTGACTGGACTGACTGCTCCACCATCCATAAACAGAAGGCATAAAGGTGATTACAAACATAAGAAAGAAGTTTTACATATTGTCTTGCAGTCTTTCCATATAGTCCCTAAGTTCCTTGGAATCGCCAAGATTCATATCTTGGCATACCCATTTAATATTATCATCACTGTCAAATAGGATTGAGTTGGTGTAGGGGCCTCCATCCTCTGGCAGGATTGTTGTATATGAAGTGAACTTTACTCGCTTCTGCTTTGGCCCAGAAGGGTTTATAGGTTCACTTTTAACTTCTTTTTCACAAAGGTACTCAGAAGATCTGAGGATATGATTATGAAGAGTCTTCTGAGAGCTCCCATTAAGGAGAAAGTTGCTCTCTTCAAACTGCATCCCTCTGTCAATCATGGTGGTGCACTCCTCCGACGGGAGCGAAATGTCCACTGGGTTTTCCAGGAGCTCCACCTCGTTTCCGAGCCAGACCCAGTCGTGGGAATGGGGGATGTTGCCTTGCTCGCTCACGGCAAACCTTTTGTGCCTGTACTTCCAAGCAAATGCCACACAGTTGATCAAAAAGACCAAGATGGCCAAGCAGAAAACACAGAGCAGCGCGTACATGCCGATCTCCAGGTCTGTCAACCCTCTGGAAGTCAACGAGAGATCACTGGGGTTGTTCTCTCCTGGGATTTCCACTTGGGCGGGGAAACCTGTGAAGGCAGTTGGGTTGTTTTGGAGCTGGCCATCCTCCAGGGACTCCTGATCCACGGGAGATACGAAAGTTGTGCTTTTGTTGGCATTGTCCTCGGGACCTGGCACGTCCTCGTGGTTTTTGGACCAGTCTTGTGCTGTCCTCTCCTGTTCTGCAGCTTTCTCTATAGCGTTGCCTGCATGGCTTTTGAAATCCTTCTCCACGTCATCGATGTCGTTGGTGCTCCCTTTCTGGTCGAAGTCCTTCTGCCCAAACTTGACTTTGACGTTGCCTTTCCCCATGGCCAGGACGCTCTTGCGCTTGGTCTTCTGGCAGGGCTCGCTGATGACCATCTCGATTTTGATCAGGGGGCCCTGCCCGTCCCCTTCGGCCACCACCAGGGGCCAGAGGGACAGCAGGTCCTGGTGTGAGGACACCACCATCTCATCCAGGGACGTGATGGAGATGGAGAAGTCCTTGGAGTCGTAGATGTCCAGAGGCGTCACCGACCCGTCGCTGAAAAGAACCCAAGCGCTCACCACGGCCTCCTGGGGGGGGAGAGGATGAGGGGGGAAAAAAAATACGTGTGAGAGAGAGAGAGCACAAATCAGACACTCCATCTGAGCCTGGAAAAAAATACTGAGTCTAACTTTGGGGTGGTTTTTTTTGGTTTGTTTTTTTTAAAGGAAATGGAAACGTCTACTCTGCTTCCCTGACGTTGTCGTACACCCCAACAACCACACAGACTCTGACCTTAAAAGGCTGAAAATGACTTCTTGATTTTTGGGATGTGTCTCCCTTTTATACTATTCTACACAGACCAGTTGGATTGGTGACACAAAGACAAACCTCTTCACTCACATTGGTCAGAGCAGAGGGACAGCAAGGAGAAGTCCCTCCTAGGGAAAGGAATGAATAGCAAAGGTACAGCTAGAAAAACATTTCTCCCGTTTACAGAAAATTCTTTGGGAAAAGAATTCCACCAATTTCAGGCATGAACCAGGTCTACACTTCTCATTTTCTTGTGTTCTCTAGACCACTGAGGCATTCACCTCACCTTCAGGAGCCATCAAAGAAACACTCATGTAAATTTAATAAAAGTGCTGGAAAAAACAATTGACGATTCTTTTTTCTCAGCCTGAAGTGAGGAGCTCCTTTCGAATGCCGGAGCCTGGTGATGAAAATAATCGTATTTCCAACATCACAGTCAATTAGGTTTATAAAGGACTTGTGATGGGGAATTTCTCTAATGCTGCAGTTCCAGTGCCTTATAGAATACAATGAGGAGAGCTGGAATGTGTCAGGCCAGCGAGCCCATGGGACAAACTGGGAGGAGAACACATCTCAATTCAGTACTTTGTATTTTCTGTCGTGTTAAACATGCAGGACTTGCAATATGCAGAAGTGATTGTGGTGTTTTGGAGCTACAGAAATGCTCATAAAAACCACCATTTTTATGTCTTGACCAAACCAATTTGTCTTCTTACTGCGAACTGCTAGTGCAAAAAATACAGTCACACTTCCTGCACTGATGTAGAGCCTCAATTCTATAAAACCTATTCAAAAAACCACACGTGGAATTTGTTCTGCGGTCTCATTAAAAGCCGTTTAGTTCCTCAGATTACACAGCTCAAAGTAAGCACAAACTCATCAGTTTTCAGCAACTCAGGTCAGGAAAACTCCTGTACCTGCAGCCAGAGGTCGTTCTGGCTGAGCTGACCTTGTGAGACAATTAAGGAACGGCATCCCCAGCTCTGCTTGCACAGCTAGGCTGCATTTCCCTACAGAAAAAGGGTTTTTTGTGGCACAGCCAGGCTTCGTTTGGCACTGCCCATCCCTTTCCCCGTGGTCACTGTGAAGGGGCCTTGGCACCCTGGGGTGGGTCAGGAGGATGACCTGCCTTCACCACGAGAAGTGACTGCTTTTCACAGCCACACACTCGTTAAAATTTACAGCAGCCGGCTCTGCCGAAGCAGAGGGGAGGACGATAAATGAAATTTGATGTGGTTTTTTTTCGGAGCACACCTGCTTGGGGGCGCGCAGGATGTCGTGGGCAGAGGTGGTGGCGACGATGGCTCGTTTGTTTGCTTTGCTGCTTTGCAAGGACACGGACAGGCCGGACACCAGCTGCACCCCCAGGTCTGTGATGGTCACCCTGTCGTCCAGGACTATCACTGTCTTCTCTGCCAGGATGGAATCCGAGAGAGGGGACAGCACCTGGGGAGAGAAAGGAAAAAACACCTCGCGTGAAACAGCAGTGAAGGAGTTTAAAGCAAGGTTTAAAGCAAGGCTGGCCTCTAAGCAGCACACCAGATTAATCCTGGCTTTGTCACGTCCATGTCTAAGCCAGGGCTGATGTTTTCCCCCGAGACATTACACTCATTTGCTGCTAAATTACTGTATCTAAAAGAAATAATTTAATAAAACAACAAATCACTTCAAAGTTGCAGCTTGATCTCGACAAAATATATATAATACAGAAAAAATTTAATGGATTTGGGTTCTTTTTTTTTTTTTTAAGTCATTTTTGTGGGGTCCATAAAACTCCCTGTGAATGCAGGGCAGCACAGGACAGAGTGTGAGACACTGATTAACACTGAAACTCAGCGAGGGGATAAATAAATGTCCAAAGCCTGGCTGACAGGAACTTGGCCTGTTGCCTTTCTAGGGACAGAGGACCTGAATGAAATGAAAGTGAGACTTGCAAAAGAACTCTGGAAACCCCCCTTGGGTGCCTGCCTGCATTTTTCAATGCCAAAACTCTCCTGCCAGTTGCTCTAAGACCTTGTGTCCAGCACGCTCAGGAAGAGACTCATCTTTATACAGGTGACAGAAACAGCTGGTTCCAGCCCAAAATACCTGAGGTGTGATTTGTCTAAACCAACACGACAAACCTGCAGCACTGGAGCTTCCTGCTCCTTCAGAGTCACTGGAGAGAAGGAGACATTTTAAGGGCAGAAATCCCTGGACCTCTCCATCCCATTTATTTCAGGTTTTGAAGGGAGCTGAGCCCTAAAATCCCTGTTTCTCTGTGTTGATCCCAGAGTGTGACCAGAGCATTACAGGGGCTTGCAGCCCTTTTCTACCCTACCCTTTTCTACCCTTTTCTACCCCGACAAAATGCCAGGTTAACCACACCCCTGCTGTTTGGGTCTGATAATTGAAGGAGACCCTGCTCCCTAGGGTCTGATAATTAAAGAAAGAATATCTCTGGGCTACCCATCTTGCTTATTAACCATGTTTAACCCCAGACTGGTGCTTGCAGCCCCTGAGGAGAGCTTTCTACCCTTACAGAATGCCAGGTTAACCACACCTTCAGCTCTTTGGATGCTGCCTAGGGTCTGATGATTAAAGGAAGGAGATCTCTGGGCTATCCATGGTACCCATCTCATTTATTAGCCATGTTCAACCCGGGACTGGTGTTTGCAGCCCCTGAGGAGAGCTTTCTACCCTTACAGAATGCCAGGTTAACCACACCTTCAGCTCTTTGGATGCTGCCTAGGGTCTGATGATTAAAGGAAGGAGATCTCTGGGCTATCCATGGTACCCATCTCATTTATTAGCCATGTGCAAACCAGTATTGGTGTTTGCAGCCTCTGAGGAGAGTTACCTACCCCTATAAAATGCCAGGTTGACCACACCCTCTGCTCTTTGGATGCTCCCTAGGGTCTGATGATTAAAGGAAGGATATCTTTGGGCTACCCATGGCACCCATCTCATTTATTAGCCATGTNTGTTTATTAGCCATGTTCAACCCGGGGTTGGTGTTTGCAGCCCCTGAGGAGAGCTTTCTACCCCTACAAAATGCCAGGTTAACCACACCCCCTGATCTCTGGGTGCTATGCTCCCTAGGGTATCCCTAGGATATCTCTCATTGCACCCGTCTCGTTTATTAGCCATGTCCAACCCGGGGTTGGGGTGGTGGGGACACTCCCAGCCCTGGTGGCCCCGGGGCTGTACCTGCACCGTGGTGATGCCTTGCTCACGCCCGGCCAGCACCCGTCCCTCCTGCAGCTTGGCGATCCTGGGCTCCTCCACCTTCATGAACTCGGCCACCAGGTCCGTGATGTCGAACTGCCACTCGGAGCCCAGCAGGAAGGTCAGGTGGCCGCCAGACTCGGGGGACTCGGCCACAAACTGCGTCAGCACCCTGACCATGGCGTGCTGGTACTGCAGGGTGCAGCCTTTGCCTTTCTTCTCGTCGTCCTCCTCGTCCTCGCTGTCGCGGGTGGGCCTGGGGACACATCCAGCTCCGTTACCTGCACTGCCCTGTTACATCTCAGCTCCTTTTCTGGCAGAGTCGGGATTAAACGCGCCAGACGGCGTTTCGTGTTCAGACTCGCATGTTTGTTAATTTTTATCTACCTTACAGTCTCGCAAACCCTGAGTTCTGCAGCACTTCGAGCTCACAAACTAAAAATGGAGCCCCGTGTCTCTCTCTACAAGGCCTTTTAAGGATAAACTGCCCAGTTATGAAATGACACCTAAATTATTTTTTACTTTTAACCCAATAACCAACCACCCGTGGCCCGCAATGTGGATTTTTCTGTCCAATTACAAAACACCACCCAGACTCATGGAGAAGAAAGTGAAAAAGAACTTTGCCCTAAATCCTCCATCTTTCTTTATATATATATATTATTGTATTCTAAACGTTACTCAGATTACACCATGCAGAAAAACACCTGCAGCATTCCACACGCTTCCTTCAACATTTTCTGTCTGTCCCCCTTTCAAAGTACAACCTGTGAAATGAAACAGCTTCCCCCAAAGCTCAGGGAAGGCATGGCAGTGATTTGTACATGATAGCACTGCTGCCACATCTCATGGAGTTTTGTCTGCTTAAAGACCAATATTAATATTTTATGTATTTTTTTCCCTCTCGTTCATTGCCTGGGACAAACACATGGATCCTCTTTATCTCTTCCAAGTCAGGTATTAAGCAGCAGGTGGTCACACTTTCAATCCTTGTGCCCCCATGCTGCGGATTCATTGCTCAGAAATAATTTCCCTCCCTCCTGTATTTATTGAGCCTAAGCCACCTCTATATCAAGGGTGGGAAATACAGGGTGAGTCTCTTATTTTTCAAAGTATTACAGGAGGTAGTTTTGTGGTTACTGCGTCCCTTTATCTTCTCCTTTGAAACAGCAGCCATGAAAAACCATTACAAAACAGAATTGCCGCTGTTATAAATTGTTTTATGACGAAGTTGGCAGCCAGCAAGCCGAAAACAGAGCTAAGAAAAAACCCTTGTGCTCCTGAAAATGACTGAAAGTCCCGGTGTTGCAGAACCTAATCCGCTGGAAATACATTTTCAATGCATCACTTGTTGGCTGAATATTTACATCCAGCCTCGAGTAAACGGTCTGTGTGTGTAAAAATGTGTCTGTGTGTGTAAAACAAGTGTCCATCGTTACCTGCTGAACGAAACATCATTGAATAACAGTGGAATTTTTGGGGAAAAAGGCTATTAAAGAGAATTTTTGTTTCCCAAAGAAATCAGTCTAACAGAGTTTGATTAGCTGGGTATTCCAGGGAGACTTTCAGTTGTTCTCTCCTTCCCAACGCTGGTGTCAGTCTGAAGTCAGCTCATGGCTGGCAGAACAGCCACAGAGAATGTTCTAGAAGGGGGAACGTTCACGGAGCTTTTGTGGGCCATACCCAGCTGTGCTGTAAACGAATTCATGGACTCCTTAATGTTCCCACTTTCAATTTATTCCTGTGTTCTGACCCTCTTCAGCTCAGCTAAGCCATAACCCAGCTCTGAACAATCTCAGGCTTGGGCAAAAACCGAGTCCAGCTCTGAGATTTTGGGATTTGACCCTCTCTTAATAATACACATGGTAACATTAGTGCCTGTGCAGAATTGGAGGAAAAAAAACCACAAAAATGTGCAAAAGCCGTTCAGGTAAGGAGCACTTCTGGGATTTGGGGCAAAAAGAGCACAGAAGTGATGGGAAAAGTGATTGTTATAGGAAAAGAGACCCAGAGCCAGGAAATGTTCACGTATTCAACATCCTCGCCAGCATCGTTTTACACAACTCCCTTTCTGCTGCTGTTACACAACCTGGTGCCTGTCCCTGCCCGGGCCAGGGGTTGGAACGAGATGATCTTTAAGGTCTCTTTCAACCCAAACCATCCTGTGATTCCATGTTTTATTCACATCCAATGGGTTTGCTGAGATGTTTATTTATGCGCCTGTTTATTTCTGCTTTCGCCCGTTTAAAACTTCGCACCAGCTGGGTTGTTCCGAGAGGAAATCCATTCAAAAACAACTGGAGGGAATTCTTTTTCAGCCCCCAGCTCATAAATACGGGCTGTGGGATGACCAGAGGGAAGGATTGGAGCACAGGGGCACGGAGGGAGCTCTCCTGTCCTTATTTCCAGCACTGCGTGGGCAGCCGGTATTTACCACAACAAAAAGATGATTCGAGTCCAGCCCGTTCCTGGGGGTGCCTTAAATGCAAAAGGCTCCGTTTCGGCACAAAACCGTTTAGAGATGTTTATATCCTTCTCCTCAGAAGGATGTTTCCCATGGCAAACAAACGTGGAGCGCCAGAAAGGCCTCTCCAAAGCCCAGAAAGAGCAAGGGCACGTTCCTTGTCAGTGCAGAGGAGAGGCACGTGTCTGAATTTTCAGTGCAAGCTTTGCAAGTCTGCCTTGCCAGGTCTCAGCTCAAGTTCTTCCTGGTTTTGGCTTTTGGTGGTTTTTTTTTTTGTTGTTGTTTTTTCTTTTTTTGTTTTGTTTTTTGGGGTTGTTTTATGTTCTTTTGTTCCTTTGTTGGTTTGGATTTTTTGGTTTTTTTTTTTTTCGAACCAAGGATTTAATTTTTCCGCTTTAAAGCCACAAAAATCAAGATTTAGGCAGCAAGTCAGTGTTTTGTCTCCAGGCGTGCAACAAANGTTCTTTTGTTGGTTTGGGTTTTTTGTTTGGTTTTTTTTCCAAACAAAGGGTTTAATTTTTCCGCTTTAAAGCCACAAAAATCAAGATTTAGGCAGCAAGTCAGTGTTTTGTCTCCAGGCGTGCAACAAAAGGTTTGAGATCCAGTGAATGGCACAGTTCCCTTTTAAACTCCTCATTACAGGGGTTTCAGTGAGCTTAAAATCCTTCGTTAAGCAGGGAGCTCATTTTCTGCTTAAGTCCTGGTGAATATATTGTGAATATATTTTTCCCCCTTGGTCATCTCTGGAAAATCTCTCCGAGTCCTCCTTCCCCTATTTCTTGCTGCTTGGCAAATTTGCTTGGAAGGTTTTTTTGGGTTTTTGTTTTTTTTTTTTTTTTGCTTTTCTGGAGCCAGCCAAGGTTGCCAGAATTACATTTAATTTACATTTCACAGAGAGGAAGGCTTTGCCAGGGCGCTGAGCTGAGGCAGCAGCCTGTTCCAAGGGTGCCTGCGAGCCCTGATCTAATCAGTGATCTGTCAACTCGATATTACAGACCTTGTCTCTGAGCAGTTGAAGTGTGTCTCTTTTCATCTGCACCTCTCTCAAACCAGGCATCACAGTTCTTGGGCCAGATGCTAATTTTTTTGTGTTAAAAAAAAAAGAACAACCCTAAAGAAATCAGTTTTGCTGGGTTTGGATTCGAAATACTCATTAGGAAGAGTCATATATTTAAAAAAACCCAACATTTGCAACACCCTTAATTGAAAACAAAAAAAATCTCTCTCTCAGATACAAATTACAAAACACTAGAAGCTGATTTAGTGGAAGCCACGGAAAGAAGCTGCCCATAACTCCACTCACAGTTCAAGAAGAAATGTAATTTGGTACTTTTACAGACCTTGAAAATACGGCCTACCTATTAACAAAAATCTCCAAGGCCTTATCTCCAGAGGACATTAAAGTCAATTAACTAAAGGAGCAAATTTACAGCTCCGTGCAGCTGCTGCTCCCCACAAATGGAATGGTTTGAATCCAGTGGCACTTAATTTGCCTTAAAGTACATCTGAGGGCCAGCCCTCACTGTGGGTTTGACTAAAGCAGTTTATTCTGTCCTGCTTTTATCTCAGGCCAGCTTCCCTGCTTTTGTCTCCAGAACTGGACAGAATTTGCTCAAAGCCCAATAAGCTCAGCCTGAAGTGAAGCCCGTGGTGCTGGTGGCATTGGGAGCCTCCCGAAAACTCCTCTCCCAGCCACAAATATTTACTGGGATCACACTTCCAGCTTGCTCTGTGAGGCTTTGGCCGTGCAATTCCTGCTCAGGCGAGCTGAAGCCGCTCATGCCACGTAAATATGTGTGCACAGAGCTGCTGCAGGAGCCTCAAGAAGAAGGTAATTATTTATTGCAGATGCACGAGGAATAGAAATAAATGTTCTTGTTAGACCAGCAGAGTCCACCTGGACCTCTTCCACGCTCCAATATTTGACTTTAATTTAAATATACACCTACTGTTTGCTGAGGCTGGGGGTTTGCTGGCCCAGGCACCGTTTCCCTGCACCAGGCAGGAGCTGAATTTCACCTGCCCAGGGAGGCTCTCCCTATCTGCAGCAGCACTGGCCAGAGATCCAGTTCTGCTCTTGATAATATCAAATGTTTCCCATATATTTGCAGGCTGAGCTGGTGGATTGCATTGCTGCTCTTCCACAGGGGAAATGAATTGGAAAAGCCTGGCTTTTCCCTTCTGTTCTCTACCAAGTCCCTGCTCTTGCAGCAGCTCAGACCAGCTGTAAACCAACACAGTTCCAACCGTGCACGGGGTATTTGTAAAAGTTTTATAGAGAACGCTGACTTCATTTCTGTGGAAATGGTTCAAGAAATCAGATGGGCTAACACGTCTGTAATCACATGTATTTTACAATCACAAACGTGACAGGGTTTCTGGGGAGAAGCAGGACATTTTATTGGCTCAGCAACCATCACTGGGAAGAGCAGATGTGATCTGGGGGCACAGAAACTCTGTCTCAGGCCCGAGACAGAGCAGCTACATCCAGCTGAAGAGCAGCTCCGCCGATGCACCAACGTTTCCTTTGTCAACAGCAGCAATAAAATAAAAATAAAAACACTTTAAAAGGTTCTTGTAAACCCAGTTCCATCTGTCTCAGGCCCTTGGCCAAGTGAACCACGCTGTGGGTGTGGGAATGAGGCCCTGGGGCAGCCAGAGGAGAGGAAAGGAAGTTTGGAGGTGGCTGGAAGTGTCTCTGCACCATCCCTACAAAAACACTCCAACGTTTCACCTGCTGCCTGTTGATGAATAACCTTATGGCGAAGTTTAGTTCCTGCTGAGGAGGCAAGGAGTGGTGTGAGGACACACCAACCCTGCAGGACAGGAGGAAGAGTGGAAAATTATTTTGTTTGTGGTGAGGTGAGCTATGAAAAGGCCACGCTGCAATCCTGCCACGACCACAACAGTTTCAGCTGATTTTTGGGGCTAAGTTTAAAGCTGCCTAAGCCTCTTGTGAGGGACTTGGGAAAGAATTCTTGAGTTTCCTTCAAGGACAGATATCAAAAACCTCATGCAAATGGCCAATCTTGGCTCTTACATGAAGGTAAAGTTGAAACAACACAATGCTGTGGCTTCACCTGCTGGGAAATCCTTGGGTTTGGGGTTTTTTGCAAAGATAAAAGCACCCCTCTCTCTCTCAAACCTACAGCTCCTGATTGCAGCCCAAATGTCTTGAGTGCTTCAGCTTATCACTCAAAAAACTCATAAAAACTCCCCCATGTTTAGGATTTGGGGAAACACACAGGAGGTGGAGGTATAAGCAGATTAAAAAGTGAAGAGAAAAGTCATAATAATAAAAAATCATCAAACTGAAGAGCCACTTAATCTCAGGTAAAAACCGTCCAAATCTAAGAATCAAGGAAATGTAAAAACCTTGTGTGCAAAGTAAATGTCAGAGCGAGCACAACCAACGCTGCCTCTGAACTATTGATTCAGAACAGCCCTGCAAAGTTAAAAAAAAAACCCATATGAATGCTCAGTGAAACCAGAGATCATTTATTTCCTGTGGAAACCTTCGCTCTTCCCGTGGGCACGGGCCTTCCAGGGGGATGGCACCGTGTCCACACTTTTTCTCCCTCTTCCATGGAAAAAACCTGCAGGACGTGTGCCAGCAGCTCCTGTGCAATCCAAGCAGCAGCAAATAAATGCTTTCTGCACCAAAACCCTGCAAAGCTGGCCAGACTCTCAGACCGTTCCCTTGATTTCAGCTGGCCAAATAAATCAGCAGGAGACACCGGGAGGGGGGCAATTTCCAGCGCTGCCTGTAATGGGTTTAACTTGAGGATTGCCCACGGACAAGCGTGGCTGAATGTCTCACTCTCGCAGCTCCTGCAATAAACACCAGCCTAATCCTGCGGCCGTTTGCTCAGCAAAATCCTTTAGCGGGATCCGTGCCCCAGGGGTGGGGTGGCACAGGCAGGAGAAGGGAACTTCGGTGAGGATTTAAACAGCGAGTTTAAATCCCTTCACTCCTCTTCCTGCCTCAAACAGCAGCGCTGCCTTTGCCACTGGAGCAAACACAGGTTTATCCTGTGCCAGATCCTTATCACCTATTTTATCATAGCCAAAAATACATCCACATTATCATGAGGTCAGTCGTTGCCCTTCTCTGCAGCTCATTATCTGAATATCCTGCAAACTGTGTCCTGCTGCCCTTGGGTTTGCCCTTGGAATTGGACAGGACCAAAGCAGAGCTTTGCTCAAAGCCCAATAAGCTCAGCCTGAGGTGAAGCCCATGCTGGTGGTGTTGGGAGCCTCCTGAAGACAATATCCTATCCCAGCTGCAAATATCTACTGGAATCACATTTCCAGCTTGTTCTGTGAGGCTTTAGCTGTGCAATTCCTGTTAATGCAAGCTGAAGTCACTCATGCCATGTAAATACGTCAGCTTTGCCCTTAGTTTTAACAAAGTGTTGGGTGATTCTCCTCCTCTGCTGTCTGGAGGTAGCTGAGATGTTCTCCTGGGCACTGGAGAGCTTTAGCTGGGGCTGCCACAGTGTTCAGCACTCCACTGGCTGCTGCCAGCCAGGCTTTTGCACTGGGTTATAAATCTCCTGTCACGCCTTCTCCCCACCCCACTAATATTCTTCAATTCCGCCCGAAATCCACCAACACAGCAGCGTTCCTGGAAGTTCTTCATCTTGCAAGTTGTGCAAATGATATTTATTACAGGATGGGCATTTTCAGGAGGGAATGGTGGGATCAGAGCTCAGAATCCCCCACTCTCTTCCCCCTCCTTTTTTCCCTGTCCAGTTTTCCCTGGTGGGACTTGGTCTTCAGTAGGAGACGTTTCTGAATTAATCCAGAGCTGCTGAGGAATGCAGCAGCCAGGTCTTGCCCTTCAGTGCATCTGCACTGACTGAAAACCACCCAAATCCATGGAATCACAGAAGGTTTGGGTCGGAAGAGACCTGGACTGGTCACCAAGGCAGTGACAGCTGACCCCTCCTGGGCCCTGTCATTTGTCCCAGCAGACAGGGACGGAGGTCTGGCAGTGCTGAATGCCTCACACACACACACACAGGGCTGTGTCACACCAACAGCAGAGGTCCAGGCCCTTCTCCTCGGCTTTGCACACTGGAATGTGTGATACAATGTCCTGAGACCGTGTGGGATTGATTAACCCTCCAGGCAAAGCTTCAAGAACTACAGAGATCAGGATAAAATGCAGCGATTTTGGGGGTGTTTCAATGAAGGCTGAGGCAGGCTGTGGTGGCAAACAGGAGAGTTTAGATTCTGAGGAATGCTCTCAAAACTGGCTGAGTTCTAAAAGCAGAGCCCTGGGCAGTGTCTGGAGGGGGCAAGGCCATGAACATACCTTTTGTTGGAGGTGACAGGAATCCTCCAGCCTTTGATCTGGCTGAGCTCCGTGTCGGAGATCTCGATCTGCAGAGGGAGCCGGGGCACCCAGACTGTCACCTCCAGCTGGGTGGTGAAATGCTGGTAAGTGAAGTTAACAATGGTATCCACTTTGCTCTTCATTTCCTTGCCATTAACGAAGATGGAGTCGCAGCTCTCAGAAATCTTAAAAAAAATAAAATAAAATAAAATAAAATACATATAAAAAAATAGTAAATGAAGAAAAATTCCTGAGGAAGAACAAGGACGATGCATCAGTCCTAAGACAACACTGCGAATGTAAGTCATGCATATTGCATTTCCAGTTTTCTAATTAGAAGCAAACAGTGATAAATGGACCCCGGGGAAAGAGTTGTGCTTCCCTCAAAGGATACTACTCAAACTACAAAAAATAATTTAATGGTGTTATGTAACCTGTGTGAATCTTTTATACCAGGCAAATTAAACTCTCCATGAATCAAACTCCATGTGCATCGACGTTTATGTTTACAACTTGCTTAAAGAACCGGGAAAAAATGGGGCCATATGTTAGCAAGAAAAAGACTGACTCAGAGCCATAAACCAGAATCCTTTCCCTTTTCCTTGAGCACTGTAATGCTGAAAGACAAAGATCCCCTTATGGCTCATGAGCAGAAGTGCAGCAGAAGCATTATTTTTTTTTTTTAGGACTTCTCAGTAATTGTTTTAACAAAATGCATTCATTGTTTTTTTCCGTGGCATCCTGTGAAATCACCGTTAAAAGGAGCATGTGGGCTGTGCACTGCAGCTCGTCTGCCCCCTTGGTTCCGGGGATCTTCTGGCACAAAATCAAGGTCCTGAGCACAGATCTTATTTATATAAAACCATGATGTAGCAACTAATTCAACCTGGAAGGCAGGATTCCTTTGTCAGGAAGGGGTTTGTAATATATTTATAAATATGTATGTGTATCCTTGTAGATTATATACACAAACACACAGCCATGTCTCACATTCATGTTTATTATTCATGCACAATATTCGTGTTTATATACATGTAGAACACAAATTATACAGAATTATACACCTGCATCTGCACATGTATTTTATTTATACATATACATATATATATTTACATATACATGTATATATATATAAATATATATGTGTACATATATGTATACATATATATATATAAAATTTATTTATTTATCTGCATTCTGCTTTGAGGGGAGAGAGTCCACGTGGTGTGGTTGGAACCTTTTAAACCCCCAGGTGACGAGGTGAGGTTGTGCTCCTGAGATGCACTTTGTTCTCCTGTCAGGACTGTTCTGTGTCGAGGCTCTGGCACCCAGACCCTGCCTGAGCCCGTGTTTAAATCCTGGTTCCCTGCAATTACTGAGAGAACTCGTGCAGGCTCCAGCGGGGAATATGCTGAAACACAGCTTGGGTTCCCTCTGCAAACCTACCTCCCATCTTTTCAGATATCTACGGGGATTAGGGGTTACTGAGCCAAGAAAAATCAGAGAAAATCTCCGGCCAGATGCTTTCTTTTGCTCAAAAAATACACAATATTCAGAGAGGAAGTAAAAGACCTGTCCTTCCATATTTTCCATTTTCAAGTCAGCTCCTCAAATCCTTCTCAACGAACTGAAACTACAATTGCTCATTTAGAGAGGGGCCAAGCCAGGTGATGAGGGGTGGGGCAAAGGAAACGAAGTCACTCTTCTGCAGAGAATACTCCTCCACATAAACGCTTAACGAGCACAGGAATATAAAAAATAATAAATCTAGATAATCTGATAAAGAGCTTAAAATGGACTTGGGGCTCGGGAGTACCACAAACGAGACGGAGCATACTCGGAATCCTTTTTTTTCTTTTTTTTTACCTCCCTCATAATGTGTCACGAGCGTCTCTGGGAAGTTTGAGCACATTAAGCAAGCCCATTAATTGAATGAGCAGTTGAGATTCTGAACCATAAAGCTCACATCCAGGGAGTTACGTGAGAATTAATACAAGACAGAAATAATTAAGAAAACTCAAAGAGGGAGGGATAAACATCAAGGCCGGAGCAGGGGAATAACTAATATCTGACAAGACGGCAGCTAATTTTTCAGATTCCCTTCTTGCCGCATCAAATGTTCTTGTCAGCAGGCAGGAAAGGTGCTAAATTAGGGAGCTGAAAGACGGACATTAATTGTAGCTATAAAAATATCAGTCTGGGCTTACAAATTTCAACAGATTTTATGTCTAGACAGAGACATCCAGTCATTTATATACTGACCAAAAGGTAAGTGCAAGGCAGGATATATTGCTGTGCTATAGTTCACCCAGTGGTTCTGTGGAGCTCAGAGCTCAGGATTCACTGAAGTGTATCTTCCAGAAAATAAGCCAGCCTGGATAAGAAAACTTGAAGAGAGCCATTGTTGTTTCAGCTCTCTGTCTGGAATTTGAGTTTGCTCTGTTAAGCACAAGCACACCAGATAATTCAGAGGAAAATCCAGCTGAATCCCGTGGTAAGGCAGGAGAGACTACAGCTCGCATGAGGAAGCCTCTGTTTCACCCACACATATTTAATTTCTGCCATGTTTCTTTCACTGACCAGGTTCCAACCTGGGAGCTGTGACTCTGTCGTGGGAGCTGTGATTCCATCCTGGGAGCTATGGTTCCATCCCAGGAGATGTGGCTCCATCCCAGGAGCTGTGGTCCTATCCTGGGAGCTGTGGCTCCATCCTGGGGGCTGTAATTCCATCCCAGGATCTGTGATTCCATCCTGGGGGCTGTAATTCCATCCCAGGAGCTGTGATTCCATCCTGGGGGCTGTGGCTCCATCCCAGGAGCTGTGGTTCCATCCCAGGAGCTGTGGTTCCATCCGGGGGGCTGTGGTTCCATTCTGGGGGCTGTGGTTCCATCCCAGGAGCTGTGGCTCCATGCCAGCACCGTGTGACACTGCTCTCAGGAGGGGATGTGACACACGTGGAGCCTTTGGTGACTCTGCCAGCTGCACCCTCTGGCCAGTGGCCTGCAGCATTGTCCCCCTGCACTTTCTCTCCTTTTAACCCCCCTCCACACTTTTCCAGCCCCTCTCTGACTGTCAGGGGTGGCCGGGGATGCTCTGGGGAGAGGAGCTGCTCCAAGTGCAGCCCTTTGGGCAGGACCTGCCTGTTCCCATTGTGTGTGCCCGGGTTTGCCAAGGGGCAGAGCTGCCTCGGCCGGTGACTTCCACACAGAATTCTTTTGAGCTGCTGCTTCTGAGGGAACAAAGAGGGGGGGGGGAAAGACTCTTAAGTCTCTCCTGCAAACACTACACAGTGAGAAGAATCAGCCGAAGCTTAGAACGCCACCCTCTCATGTAAAAAATGCACGGAGCAGGGCTGTTTAAAGCAGTCTGTCAGCATCCATTGTCAGCTGCCTGGCAGCACCAGAAAGTGCTGTTTGAGACAGTTTGCAGGGGAGCAGGCCAGCCACGACGTGCTCCCATACGCAGGTCAAGAGAAAGAGAGCCGCAATTAACCTCTCCGGGCTTTGAAGCGGGTGGTTGGCTCCGATCCTCACAAGTAATTGTAAAAATAAAAAAAAAAAAGCACAATTTGCCCTGTGCGGTGTGTGACAGCCTCCTCGTTTTAGGCTAATCCAGAACAGAGGGAGGCAGCAGTTGAGGAGGAGTAATTGGGAAAGCGTTTGATGTTCAGGTCACAGAGGTTTCTGCACCCTTTGGGTGAGCAGGTAAAGCAGAGGGCATGTGAAGTGACGGGAAAACAGCTGATGGCCCCTCTCTGCAGGCAGGGTCTGCTCCCAAGCTCCTGCCTCGCCCTCGGCTCGCAGGTCACCCTGGAAGGAGCACTCACAGTCCTCCTGGTGTTGATTATTCAGGAGTTTTGGTTTTTTTTTTGAAACCCTGCTGGGCACAACTATTTCTCTCCGCACTCTCTGGCGTGGGAGGGGAGAGCAAAATGCTCCAGCAGAGAGCCAGCCACGGGAGCATCCCTCTGTCTGCAGCACCTCAGGGCCTTCCCAGCCCACTCCTCGTCTCCGAGATCATCTTTTTTTCCACCTTCAGGCAAACACTTCTCAGTGATATTCACATCCAGCCGCGTATGGACACGGATAATGAATTATAAAGGAAGAACTCCTACCCAAAGGAATTAATTCAGAGTGCAAAAAGCAACAGCGGCTAAGGGGATGGGAGTGTGAGACCGAGCACGGTGCAAAGCTGTCCTGTGGCACTTCTCAGCTGCGAAGTCTTGACACAAACCCCCAAAGGGGATGGTGCTAATCTAACAACCCGTTTAAAGAAAACTGAGGCACGCACCGCGTGGATCAGGATTTGGTCTAACACGGAGTCTTTTCAGCTGAAAAACCTCAGCCGTTTGGTTATCCAGTCAGGTCCCTGGGTGATTTAAATTTGAAGTTCAAGTTCACCCTTGAAAAGAGGTGCTTGCTGCCAAAAGAGCTTTCCCCAAGTGCTTCAGAAGCGCTGGATTTACAGGAGGAGGTTTTTGCTTGGGGTCAAGATCTACTTGTCTTTAAAAATACCTGAGTTCAATGGGGTGGGCGTGCAGACTTCAGTGTGATAACCCTGATTTTTCCTCATTCATTTCTCATTCCTTGCCTGCCTGACACCGATGCCTTAAGTTGGAGCTTTCATATTTTCAGATTCTGTGCTGCCCGGGTGTGCAGCTCTGAGCCTCGTATTAAGTGTTGGTGAACTCTCTTCACAGGGCAGGGACACAAATCCTTCCCAGCCTGAGACCGAGGACTAGTGCTACACGTTTTAATAAGCCAATAATAATAAATAACCTACTTTATTCTCCTTCTCTAGTCTCTGCTCCAGGTCACCCTTCTCAAGG
Source organism: Sinosuthora webbiana (assembly GCA_013397395.1). Taxonomy (NCBI): domain Eukaryota; kingdom Metazoa; phylum Chordata; class Aves; order Passeriformes; family Sylviidae; genus Sinosuthora; species Sinosuthora webbiana. Next base: position 429,184 of record VXBN01016277.1, read on the forward strand.
CATCAGTTCCCGATGCCCAGCACAGGAGGCAGAGCCCAGAACGGGTCTGGCTGCAGCCACCTCCATCCCCTGCCCTGTTCACACCCAGCAGGGCTCTGTGAAAACAGAGGCAGGAGGGACTGCCCTGGGGGGGCTCAGAGCATCAGTGACTGCCCTGGGGAGGTTCAGAGTATCAGGGACTGCCCTGGGGGGGCTCAGAGCAGGAGGGACAGCCCTGGGGGGACTCAGAGCATCAGTGACTGCCCTGGGGGGCTCAGAGCA
>VXBN01016278.1:1863-16404 GCA_013397395.1 Sinosuthora webbiana
CAAACCATCTTAACCTAGATAAAAAGGACCCACAGTGCCACTAGGTATCCAGTTTTCCACCAGATCCCTGGAGGAAGACCAGACCCATCTCACCATTACTGGACCCTTTTTTCTTCAACGGAACCATCTCTACTGCACCAGAGCCACATCTGCCACTCCAGGAGGGCTTACTTTGGACTGCTTCCAACACCCTGACCAACAGGGTGTCAGGTTGTATTTCGGACTCTGTCAGGGTTTTCTAGAATTTCTTGTTTATTTGTTTGCTTGCTTATTTTTCTGTAATACAACATCTATATTTTTATATCCCTAGTAAAGAACTGCTATACCTATTCCCAAAATCTTTGCCTGACAGCCTTTTAATTGCAAATTTATAATAATTTGGAAAAGGGGGGAGGGACTTACATTTCAAGGGAGATTCCAACCCCCCCTGGCAGATACCTGTCTATCTAAACCCAGACAGGTTTCCTACTTGAAAATTTTTACTTTTTAATGAGAAAGAAGAACATCATGGAACAATTAGATTGGGAAATACTATTTAGAAATAACTTGTGATCTCTTGTAGGAAGTGAAACTAGTCTCTCCTGACTTTGTACTTCATAAAACTTTCCTAATCACATTTTTATTTCCCATAATGTATCCTGGTCTTGTCTTTGAAAACAAATCACAAAAATCACAGAATATTTTTGAGTTGGAAGGAACACAGAAGGATCATTGAGTTCAGCTCTTAAAGTGAATGGTCCATACAGGCATCAAACCCATGATCCTGCCATTATTAGCACCATGCTCTAAAAACAAAAACAATAGATATCTTTCAAAAATATTTTCCTTGAACATTCAAAAATAGAGGCTCAAACAAAACATTTAAATTCCTTTAAAAACCCATGCAGAGATGTATTTTTTGAAAGTCAATTATCTCACATATCTCCTGAGACACTTTAAGACTTGATATTGAATCCTCTCTTTCAGAACTAGTTGGAGTTAGGGATTATAATCTATATGTTAGGAATTAAGACTATTTTTAGGAAAATATCTGCGTTTCAAAATAGGCCTAACTGGACATCTGAATTGTATGTCCTGAATTTCATCAGTTTTGAAAAATTAAAAGGAGAGCCTTTTCTGTTCCAAAATATCCTAAAGCATTCTAATTTATGGCTTTGTAGAATTCAGACAGAGAATGGATTTAAAAGATGTCTTTTACAAGCTGAGTTACCAATATTCTTGGCTAACGTATAAAAGCCAAAAACTGGTCTAGCGCAGATGAAGTCTAGACTCCTCATTTCCATTGGCTTTCCTTCTACTGAAAGTGCCTGAAACAAAATGCCTAAGCCTTGTTTCATGTAAAATGAAACCTACTGTAAGTGTGCAGCTAATTTATTTATGTACCCATTTCAGCTGGGACACTCCTTTCCTTCGCAGATTCTTCCCCTCAGCCCACAAACTTGCAGAAAACTGACATCCATCCCATAATCCTAGTGAGAGGCAAAAGAACTGAGAGTGGTTTTGTAACTGTTCGGAAACTGTCAAAGCAAAATTGTTTTACAGCTTGCTGCTGCTTTGTCTTCAAGCTCACTTGATTTTGTTCAGTGCTAGCCTATAGCATGTCAAACATGGCTTAACCTGTTATAAGTCAGCATTTTGTCTGCATCCACTGTTCTTTCTTGCTCCCTTACTGCCCTGTCATGCTGCAGTGTCAGATCTCTCATACAGTTCAATCTGCATGCTGTGGACACAACATGTTTTATGTGCATCAACCTTTTGTCAGCTCTAGGATCACACAAAAGATCATTAGAGTATTATTTTACCTTCACAGGTTTCAAATGGTTGTTTCACAGGAGAAAATATACAAGGAAAACAGAATCTCTCCTCTAAGGAGAGATTCCAGACCAAAAGCATCTGCAACACTGATTTGAGAAGAAATGTTAATTATGCTTTTATTTTTTAAAATAAAAGGATGAGTAAAGACCTAATAAGCTCATCCCATCTGTGTTGTTCTTTGTTATGTGGACCCAGTGAATGGAATTTCATGTCCCAGTATTGTCAGAGGTCCTTAGGATTCAGAGCTCATTTTTCTTTCATGTTCATCATCATCTTAGATGTTAATTCTATATACCTTTCTTATACAAGCCTGTGTTTCCTAGTAAGCATAGCTGTTCAATACTGAATGTGTAAGTTCAAAGAAATGAATTGAATACCTTCACTTTTCTTCTTCTCTTCAAAGAGATGCCTATTAAACTGGCAGTGATAGAATGATGGCACGTCACTTGCATACATTTATTCAGTGAAAAGATCTGGCAGACCATTTGGTGAGAAAGTAATTACAATCTATGTTAACACAATATGCATGGTATGTCACTGATTGAACACTGAGTTATGTTTGGTGTCAGTCATTTCTGGATTTTTTTTCCCTATGCTCACTGCATAAATTATAAAAGCACAGATGAAAAAGAAAAAGAAACAAAAATAAGATGTTAGGCATTTTATTTTGTTACACATTGTGGCAACTTTGTGTTTTTTTTCCTTCAAATTTACATTTTGAAGGGAAGGAGAAAAAATATTGTTAACAGTTATAATACTTCATGTTTAATGACTCTTTCTTCAAAAGATTTAAACAACAAACGTAACCCCAAAATATTATCCCAAAGGAGGAGTCACCCTACTATGAGGCACTCTAATACTTTTGTTACCCAACCACTATATATCAAATTCTTTGCAATAGTTTTCTGCATCCTGGGAACAAGGTTGGAATGACACCATTTCTAGGACTTCAGAATGCAACATGAGAATTTCTCAGAGCTGCTGATTTCATGCTTAGTCCTTATTTTTTTTTTTTTTTTATTAAATGTCTCTTTATTGATAGGTCCACTGTTAGCAGTGCCTGTTTATTTTATGAAGAACATTCTATCTCATTATTTATCTGGTTATGATAAGAAAAACATTGTACCCACTATTTTGACCCTGAATATGTTTTCAAAGTAACAATTTCAAATTATAGAGAAAAAAAAATACCAAAAATGAATGCATCACTCAGTTTTTTCAACTGACACCTGTTTCATTCTTGTTCAGAAGTGACGGGAAGGAAAGTACTGTGCACCTTTTCAATTTTCCTCTCTCTTCAGAGATTTCAAGGATATAGCTGCTTTCTTAATTATTATCCATACCTTTGTGGCTAGCTGATTCTCTGAGGATATGTGGTGAGCCGAGATGTACTGAAAGCTAATTCCTTTTTTTTCATTTAGATGGTGTGGTGTTGTCCTGGTCTAACCACATGCAGCCACCCACTGGTGAGATGGCAAGGAGAATCATAAAAAACAACTTGTGAGTAGAGATAAGAAGAGCTTAATAATTGAAAAAAGGTTAAAAAACCCCAAAAGCAAACCAACAAATGGCAACAACTACTGCAACAACTAAAACTAGTAATTTTAAAAATAAATGAAAACAAAATAAAACAAAACAAAAGATGAACACTTTTGCTTAAAATTTTAAAATTTCTCACCAGCTGATGACTGATACTCAGCCAATTCCCAAGCAGTACTTGGCTTTTCCAGTCAAATTACCCCAGTTCATATACTGGGCATGACATTCTATAGTATGGAATATCTCTTACACCTGTTCAGGTCAGCTGTCCCACTTATGCTTGCTCCACCTTCTTGTGCAGTGGAAGACCATGGGGAGCTGAAAAGTCCCTTACTTAGGGTAAGACTACTTAGCAACAACCAAAATGTCAGTGTGTTATCAATATTTATCTCATACTAAATGCAAGACAGCATTGTAAACAGCTACAAGGAAGAAAATTAACTCTGTGCCAGTGGGAACTAGGACAGGTGGATTAACAATGGCTGGATGACAGGTGCCCACAAAAGCCACTCTATCACCCCCCTCTTCAGCTGGACAGGGGAGAGAAAATATAACAAAGGTTCATGGGTCATGACAAGGACAGAGAGATCATTCCTGATTATCGTCACAGACTAAACAGACTTGACTTAGGGAAATCTCTTTAATTTATTACACATCAAACCAAGGTAGGACAATGAGAGCTAAAACCAAATCTTAAAATGCCTTCCTCCCACCCGTCCCTTCTTCTTGAGGAAACTTTAGTCCCAAACTCTCTACCTCTTCCCCTCAGTGGTGCAGGGGCCAAGGAAAAGGGATTGTGGTCATTTTATCACATGTTGTGTCTGGTGTTCCTTCCTTCTCAGGGAAATGATTCTTCACATTCTTTTCTTTGGCTGAAATTTTTCCTCTGCTTATTTATATCAGAGGCACTGACAGAGGCACTATTGCTGATGGACTCAGCTTTGCCCAACAGGTCTGTCTTGGAGCTGGCTGACATTGGCTCTATCAAACATGATGGAAATTTCTAGAAGCTTGTCATAGAAGCCACCCCTGTAACCCCACCACCACCAAAATCCTGCAAAACAAAGCAAATAAAACTATGATACTGTTTATGGCAACATGCAGTAAAATATCTTTGAAATATGATAAAATGGGCTATTTCTTTCCCTACATATATTTTTTCTCCTAAGATATATTAGGAAATCATGCTTTGGTAACTATGAGAATGCCTGATTCTCAGTACAAAATCTTTAATTTTTAGGTACTCCAAATAAATTCACTTTTAAGCAACCAGACCCAATCTTCTACCACTTGAAAAGTCCTTCAAGAGTCCTTGGACACTTAGCATTACTGCGTTTCCCATATAATGAGACTTCTTTTATATCCCTAAACTCCATATCCCTTAAGACAGTCTTATGGGATTTTCTTTTTCATGTAACTGGGCATTTTTACAAATATCTAATAGAATGGGTTCTCAGACCTTCTGGAAAACAACCACTGAGCATATTTTACTAACAGTCCTGAGCATGTGCAGAACATGAAGCTAAAGGGGCTGTACTGGCTGTACTTTCTTAATTTTCTCATAACATATCAATCATGTAAGAAGTCCCAATGCTGTGCCCAGGACAACCAAAATTCTTAAGCTAAATTTGCTTGGTTTTCAGCAATTAAGACATGACTCATACTGGTACTAAAAATATACTGTGGCCAATTCAAATGAGAATGGACATATCTCTGCAAACTCAGAACCTCTAAGATTCTCATTACATGTGAAGTATTTATCAGACTATTTAACTCTGGTATGAGCAAATTGTCTAGAGTTATACACATACATTGGAGTTTGAGATCATGCATTAAGTATATGGAACATGAATTTGTGTTATGTTTTGAGTGCTTGTGCATTAGAACCCCTATGTGCTGTGACTGACTTCCAATTGACCTTCAAAGCCCCGGTTCAAACCCCAGTTCCTCTGACCTTGCCATTTATTAAGATTCTCGACACTTATTAGAAAGGTGGATGGAGAAGGCTATCAAATTTGACTATTTGAGCATAAAAAGCATCTTACCCTGGCACACTGCATTAGTGTTGTTTCTGGACAGTTCATTTCCTTTCACCTCCTGCATTTCTTGCTCATACACTGCTACTATGGTGTATCCTATTAGAGTAACATCTTTTACTTTCCAAAACAGAATACATGTCAGAAAGGTGTATCAGAACACCACCAATTCCAAGAGCTAGGCCATTTTGGACCAAACACGTATTTACATCTCTACTGCAATTGTAGCTGCCTCCCTCACTCTGGGATCTGTAAGACACATGGTAGCTTTTCTCAGACTTTTTCCTTCAAAATATTTTTCTTAGTGTCTATCTATCTGTGTCCAATGCATTATTCAAGCTGGCCCCTTGAAAACATTTGTTGTTAAACTCTGGATGTTCAGTTTCTGGATGTTATGAGCTTCAGGGTATAATTACAAGATGCCCAGCAATTAATTAAGCACTTTATCTAAATGATCACTTTCAAGAGCTTCACAAGTATTTTCTCTGCCATAGATACTGTAGATCTTTATTTTGCTCAGAAATATTACTGAATGAGAAATTGTTTATCCTGCCTCCTGGGACATTAATACACATCTGTACCAGTCAGGAACTATTAAGATTTGGCTACTTTGGTACAGCATCACACCAAATTGGCACAAAGGTTAAGAAAGGAAAATATGTATTTATTTTACTATCAAGTTGCATTCTAACAGCAGTGGAAGAGTCCACTCTTCATACTTTCATTGACTAAGATAGCAATAATATGCAAATAAGAGTTTGCAAGTATTAGCAAAAATCACGTCAATAGTCTTTATTTTTAGAGCAAAGTTTTAGCTCACATACTTTATTATAATTTCTTATAGCTTAATGGCTTTAATAGTTACAATGTGTCTTGATTCCATAGCCAGACAAGCAAATTTTATCCTCAGCAAGGATATTCTGAAACATCAGAATTTCTATAGAGAATAGAGCCTCATATCAACAAGATTTACTTTAGCTTTTATGATAAAAGGACTCAGATTCAAGGCAGAGTTTCCAAAAAAACAGATGTGGTATCTGTGACACCTAATAAATCTGAACCTTAATCTGTTAAAACACAACAAAAAGTAGAATTTGCACAGATACTAAGCCACTTAATTTTATCTTCATGAAAGTCTTGATGACATATTCAGATCCTTCAGCAGTCGCAGATCATTGTTCATGGGTGATGCGAACAAATTTCTATGTGCAGCAAAACGTAAACTTTGAATAGTGACATTAGACACATATTCATCTTTTCATTGTTTCCAGATATATAAAATGTGGTTAGGAAGGGCAAAATGTGGAAAAGTGGTTAAAAAAAAAACCCAAAAAAACCCCAAAAAAACCAAACAAACACAACCACCACTGAATTCATAACTGAATAGAAACTACTGCTACAAAAGACAATATTTGGGTCATCAACACTTATTGACAGCATGGGAGGGAATATTTGAAAGGAAAGGAATTTATAATGCACAGAGATGCTTTATTGTAATATTATTTCAATTTATTTTAACTTCAGTAGTCCAATGACATGTTTCTTTGTTTTCAAGTTTATAAAATATTGTAAGATGTCTAGTTAAGTATTTGTAATGGCTGTGTTCATGATCATAAAACTTATGAAAGTGCTCTAACCTACCTTCATTATGTGCATATAATTGGGGTTGTGTTCTGTACTGCATTTGTACAGAATATGGGGTACGGTTCTGTGCTTAATTTCTGTACTGAAATTTATAAGGGAGTTTTAAAAACATTAAAAACATTTTAAATACATACTAAAAATCTTTACTGAAAATATAAAACATCAGAAATAAGAGAAAATTTACCAAGATAGGGGATTATCACAGTTGTGCACTGTGCAGAAGACCTGACAACTTGCTCTCCTCAATTTCAAGGTGTTGTTTATAATTTGTATTGGATAGGGACTTGTAAGTGTACATGCATATATCTTAGAAACCCATGTATGAACTTAATTAAAGGAAGCAAGTGTGGTTGTGTGAATATCCAGAAGTTGTAACTGCATTATGGTATTATATTTACCATCTACTTTAAAAGGTTTATCCAGACCTCCCTGTGTCACTTTCATGCATGGTGCAAGAATGTACACACAGGTAAACAATCATAAATACCAAAACAATGAGGTAAGCAGCACCCATGCTCTGCATGATCTGCAGTGGGGTGATGTAACATGGTGCACAAGTGGACTTCCTGAGCCAGAGGAAGCTTAATCGAGAGGAGAGATTGATCAGGAGCCAGTGGTTCGTGCAATAGTGGTTCACAAGATGTAGGCAAGGCTGGGAGCAGTGGTGGGCAACAAGCGCCAAAATCGCCACGTGTAAAAGAAGCCCCTTGGAGTGTTGGGGGCCAGGGCAGACAGACAGGGTGTGGTAGGGCAGACAGACAGGGTGTGGTATGTCAGCCAGGGCTGTAGGGCAGCAGTTTCCATGGGAGTTCCCCTGGAAGAGTATACACAAAGGGTGCTGAAGCCCTGCCAGCTCAACCAAGGAGCAACGGTTGCCATCTGGCAGAAGCCAAGGCCACTCTGAGGTCTACAACTCCACAACAGAGGCAGATTTGCAGACAGCTCCCATGGGAGCATGCAGGGCACACCCCAAGGCCAGCTGCAGGGTCAGCCTTTTCTTACACCAGGACCGGCTGGCAGAAATGAGTACTCCTGTGGGAGGTGTGCCCAGGTGCAGGAACCCCTCTGGTTAGTGACAGAGCTCCAGGAGAAGGTGAGTTGGTTCAAGAGCATCAGGGAGTCTGAAAGAGTGATAGACTATTGGAATCACAACCTACGTTCCCTGGGAAAGGCCTCACAGGATGCACAGGCCTCCTAGACCTCCTAGACAGGATGCACAAAATTTTAAGGCTGGAAAAATATCACTGGCACAAATCCTATGGGAAGCAACTGAGGGAGCTAATGCTGTTAAGCCTGGAGAAAAGGAGACTTGGGAGTAACTTATTGCTGTGTGTAGTGGTTTGAAAGGAAAACAAATGAGAGGCTCCAAGTCAGAGATACAATTTAATAGGAAGAAAGGAAAAAGAAAAAGTAAAGGTAAAATAATAATACATGCAATAATACAAAAGACCACTGACAGAGTCAGAATACAACTTGATCAGGGTGATGGAAGCAGTCCAGATGAGGTGGTCTTCCTAAAGCAGTGATCCCGTAGAAAGGTCTGGTAGCTCGAGTCCTCTGGGAATCCAGTGGGTAAGTCCCCCGTACTGTCCCAAACCCCAGCTTATATCCAGGTGAGAATGCTTTATTTCATCCCCCTGGGCGGAGCATCTCACAATAGGATGTAGGTCCTGCAAGGGGTCCTTGATGAGCCATTAAACAGAGATAACTCCCTCCAGGAGTTATCTATGAGTCATGGGCAAGGCGTTGATGGCCCATTAACAGAAGATAACACTGAGGGAGGGGCCCCCGGGAAGGGCACAGTCCCACCTGGATTTAACATAAAGATGGTGATAGAATACTTTGTGCCCAACCCAGGACACTGTGTACAACTACCTGAGAAGAGGAAGAAGACGAAGACAAAGACGAAGACGAAGACGAAGACGAAGAAGAAAAAGAAGACGAAGAAGAAGAAGACGAAGAAGACGAAGAAGAGGTAGAAGTCAGTCTCTTTTTCCTACGTAAAAAGCAAGAGGAACAGGGAAAATGTCCTTAAGTTGCACCAGGGAGGTTTAGATTAGATATTAAGAAAAATTGCTTCACCAAAAGTGATGTCAAAAGCTCCTTTTAAACTGGGTCCCCAGAGAAGTAATTGAGTGACCATCCCTGGGGTATTTAAAAGGATTGCAGATGTGGCACCTAAGGACATGATTTAGGTGTAGGCTTGGCAGTGGACTAACAGAACACCTAGACTTGATCCCAAAGAACTTTTCCAGCCTGCATGATACTATGATTCCAGTTTCATCTAAACTGTTTACAGGGCACAACACAGCAAAGTAGGTGCACTTGAAAACAACAGAACAATGTTGGTCCTTTGCTGTTTTAATCAGTATAACCATGTTAATAGAGTTTGAACAATATGTTAATGATTCAGGCTTTTCATTTAGAACCTAAAATAAAGAACAAAATCAAAAGTGGCTAAAATCAATGTTTTTTGCCTTATCTTTATTTGTACGACTGTCAGGCTGAGAGTGTTGATATCTTCACAAGCTACAGGACAAGTAAATAATTCTCTCATGTTTTCCTTGTCATTCAAAAATAAAAATGGGGGATAAGATGGGCATTATATTTGAGGTATTTTTTTGATATACAGATATTATCCTACCAATCCTGTCAAAAGTTTGATTGTCTCAGATAATACTCAGCTAATTTAACCACAGTGCTAAAACTGTCAGTGGTACCCTTTGTGCAGTAATTGAATGGTGCTAAGGAGCTTCATGACCTTTGAAAATGCCAGCTCCCAACCAGGACCTGATGTAAAGTCTTTGCAAGCACACACATCCTTCCACAAGATGTAACTGCTGCAGCTGTCACACTCAATTTTTTTTAATGTCAAATTCAGTTTGTCCTGTGTTTGGTATTTTGAATTCTATGCATACTGGTAGATGACAAGTCTTTTTATTTATTTAATTTAATTTTTTTTTTAGACTTAATCAAAACCATAGTGGAGTAAAGCTTTTGCCTAAAGGGTGAAGGATAATGTCTTGTTTCTGACTATTTACTGAGGCTTATGTATTAGAGGTCATGACCTGAAATGCTTGACAATTTCCATTTTCTGTTAGAATGGCATTTCACCAGAAGAATTTCAGCATTTATTTTAGAACAACATATAATGGAATGGCTTAACTGGGTCCTAACATTGTTTATATTCTTATTATAATGACGTTCAAGAGGGCCTTCTAGACTAAGAGGTTTAACAGTGTAAAAGATCTATTCATGGTCCTAATTATTAGTATCATATGCATATGTGTCTCCACATTACTGTTTAATAAACCATTATTTCCACACAAAGAGTAAAATACAAAATTACAAAAGAATATGAATCAGAGATAAAAGGAGGTGACATTTCACACAGCAGATTCTGAGCTCAGTGAGAGGTGTTTTAGACAGATCTCAGGAACACTGAAGGAGTCAATGCTTATTCTTACACATTGATACCTCTGACAAAGATTATGAATTACCCTTAAGAAAGAATGCAAATAGGGATGTGTATTTAACAGTTAAATGCATTATACAGAGAAGTCTTCTGGCAGCATGTAAGAGAGACTGGAATAGAAGACAGAAAAATATACAAAAGTAAACAGTGCTGAAGTACTTTTCTTCAAAATTATTATTCAAAATAGATTTTTCTGTTGCATTTAAAAATAAGCAAAATAAACTGACCATAGACACATTTAATTTCACTCTTCTAGGTACTTGTTTGCTTTTCATTATCACAACCCATGCATTTTCTAATTTTATTCTTAAGTTTCTCTTCCCCATCTCACCAGATGGGAATGAGCAAGTGGCTGTATGATGCTTAGTGACCAAACTGGAGTTGAACCATAACATATCCCAAGTGGAATTCAGTGGAGAATTAGAAAAGCACGAGAAAAAATTCCATTATTATCTCTCCATACAATGCATTCTCTAGATAAATAGCTAAAGTACTTTATTAATGGGATGCTCTGTGTTCCTAAGACCAAGCAGGATGTCAGTTTTTGTTATCACCACAACCTAGAATACCAACAGCATTTCACAAGCCTTCAGAATATTTTACAAGCTGTGAAAAATTTTCTTAATTTTTCCCCATCCCACCCAGCTCCTTTCAATTTTTTCTTGGAAACTATAGAATATTTCTTGTGTACTATTACTACTGTACATCTTTTTGTCTATATAAAATATTGATACATTTACTCTTTAAAATAAAGCAGATTCATATTCACCTTTCTCCCTTACTTGCAGCTGTCTTTGAATTAGGCTGCCTATCAACGACCTAACCATGTTGATTCAGATTGTATTGACAGCAGTACTGTTTCTTGAAAGTATTAACACTCTCTTCTGGGCTATTCTGCAGACTGTCTCCAGTCATGAAATCATGAAGTCTTTTTCGGTTTGAAGAAAAAAGCAACAAAGACTGTGAAGGGTTTAGAGAAACACTTTCAAGTTAGGAAACTATGTGACCTTTATCTAAGCAGTCCATGCCATTCTCTAGCAGTAAAAAATTTCTTCAGAAAATCAACATTTTCGCTGAGATTTCTCAGCTGTATTGTTCTCAGTTGGATTAAAAACTCCTGCTTAAAGTCTCCTTTAGGCAAGAACTTGCATGTCTTCTGCTTTCCACATATATTTTCCTGCATTACATGTATGATAGATATGGGTAAAAATGCAAATATATTTATTTGTTCAGTTTGAAGCTAAAAGACAAAATTATTATTATATTTTTTGCAAGATTGCCTGTATATGTTCCTATAATGGTATCTGATTTGTGTAGCACAAAAAATGTGTCATGCTGTGAACAAAAGAAGGGAGGCCTAAGCTAAACTCTGGAACTGTGAACTGTACAACATCATTCAGCCTCTGTTGTGAACTAAAATCTAGCACTTACTGGAAGAAAGACAAGAAGAAGAGACCTGGTAGTGGGATTTTATTTATTAAATTTTCTGTCCAAACCCCCACATATGTGTTGTATACGTAAGTTTTGGTTTGTGCCAACTTCAAAAATCTATTAGGGATACTAAAATTATGTACTGTTATTTAGCTGGACATCATGTCCTGAATATTGACCTAGTACCTCTTCTATAGCAATCAGGGTTAGAGAACTAATAGGACCGTAAATCTCCAACACAAAACTTGATCACTAAACCACCTTTTTTCATTCAGCCTGACTATTTCAGGCACAATAACCTTTTTAATGTCAATAATAAGAACATGAATGTATCTCAAATGCAAGACTCACAATGCAAGATGCAAGCTATTAATATTTTCTACTAGGAAATTCTTTGAGGTTGTTATTTGGTTTTATCTATATAAAAAACAAAAATGGAAAAAAATGCTCTTTTATATACAGAGACATATATAAGCATCTGGTGGAACAAAAAATTATGAAAAAGTAGAATAAAAATCATCAGTCTTAGGCAAATTGCAGTTTGGCATAACATTGTTTCTGTGCATTAGCAACACTACTGTGTGAACTAATATGCAACTTTTGCATTGTAGTGCTTCAAAGAGTACAGGCCTGATAAAAACAAAACTTGATCAAGGTAATCAAAAGGCACTCATTGATTTAAGTGTGTCTTGGATCAGCGCCTTTGTTTATATAAGCAACACTTCCATAGTTTTGCTCCTAGTCTTTGAAAGGTAATTTGCATGTTGCTTATCAGAAAGGTTGATGTATTAAAATTACTAGTTTCTGACACTGGAATTTAGTTTGTAAGATTTTACGAACAGCAAAATGTTTCATCACAGCAACTTCCTCATAAATGTGACACTTTATGCTTTATCTTCCTGCAATAAAATGCAAATTATACTTGTTGTGTCTGTATGTTTTCATGGTGTCATCTAGGAATTTAGTAAACTGTAAAATGAAATTCTGCTTCTGAAATTCTTGTGTGCTGGACATCAGACATCATCTCCAGGGATAGGAAAAAAAAAAAAAAAAAAATCATGTATTTTAGAAAGAAATTTGCATTTCTCCATAGCCTCAGAGGCTATTTTCTGTAAAGCATACCTGGAAATCAAGAATGTCTTCTGAACAGAGTCACATTGCTCTGCTAGAGGTCTGAAAGTCATAGAGCTGAGAGTGGGAGTATAAATTATCTGATTAAAGGTATTGTCCCTGTGGAGCACACAAGTAAACATCCTACCCCTGAGAATTTTTTCAGAGGTGACTGCTGAGGTAAAAAGCTGTTGAGCATTTAGTTTCCTTGAGCTTGAATTTCCTTGAAATATTGTTTCTCCCTCACAACCTTAGACTGCTGCAATTTTGCCCCTGATTCAATCTCTGTTTTACAGACCTGACCTAGTTTTAAATAGTAAAAAAATAAAAAGTGGTCTTCTATGAGTACATGTGCAAGTAACATTAAACCAAATATATTCAAGATATGTAACAATCTAAAGTTGCTGGATTTGAGCCCCCAGGTGGCACTAACTCATGCAAGGTGACTGGCTGGTGGCAGGCTCCCTTGTTCTGCCCTTTTTTACTGGTTAAGAAAAAAAATAATTAAATTTTTAAACTTTCCTAAGCCACACCTTAAAAAGTGATGGGGAAAATCAAATGTCAGTGACCAAAGGCACACAGGATAATTGTCCCATGCTGCATATCTAAAATTTTGGAAAATAATACCCCTAACTTTGAGTTATAAGGCACAGGAATTCTACATTTTAGGATTTTCTTAAGAAAGGCACATGTTCAGTAATTCTAAATTAGAAATACTGTTCTTGACACAGATAGCATGCATTGTACTTTTAAAAACATTTTTCTATTAGTAGTTTTCCAGAATAAGGTAGCTGCCTTCAATATTATACTAAGTAATTATAACAGTGAGAGTAAACTTTCATATAAATATTTGCTGACTTTTGTGCAGAAATCCTAGAGTTTTGGATTTTTTTTGCTTGCTTTCTCAGCAAAGCATTTCAAAATTAAGCCCTACATGAGTTACACATCTAAGATCAAAAAAATTCTTTCAACTCCAGCTCTAAGTGGCCAGTTTCCTGAAGCTAACAGCTTAGCTCTGAATAAGATAAAGGCCAGTTCTGAGTCCATTAATATGAAATGAAGATGCAGCAAAAACCAAAACCAAAACAGTAAAAAGGGCATTGTAATTGTTTCAGAATACAAAAATATTACTGAGGCAAAATCTTCTGTCACTTATGTGATGATTTTAACTTCAGTTCAGGTAAAAATGCACATAAAAGGGCTGTCAGCACTGATGATAAAGATGATACTCCTGTTCTCTTACAGTGTCTCATCACCATCACATTTAGTATATGTGACCTGATACTGTCTGCTAAGAATTAATCGTGTTCCACTACAGAGAGTCATTTGGGGCTACTGATCTTCACAAAAGAGTCTTAATCAAGAGCATAGGTACACCAGATTAATCAGTGTTCATGTTATGCTGCAGAAAGCATCAGACATTGGTGTACAGCCAAGGTAATTTTTTTTCCAGATATTTATTTGCTTTTTTTTTTTTCTTCTTTTTTTTTT
>VXBN01016278.1:25724-56380 GCA_013397395.1 Sinosuthora webbiana
AAATAGGAGAAGGAGAGCAGGAGGAATGTTTAGACAAACACATTTTTTCCAGAATGAGCACTGCAAAGGTGGAGGGAGGACTTGTGTGGGTACGTTAACTCTAAATTAACCTGCTCAGGACTAGAAGCAGCCAAGCTGTAAAGTACTGATCCAGGCAAATTTACCTTGCTTCTAATATAACTTAGGTCCTTCATAGCAAGTCAGAAATGTAAACTCTATGTGTAGAGGGAGCATTCTGAGGACATCATCATTTGAGTCACGTATTTTATTCTTAGCTTACTAATTGCTCCTGTTCTCTTGCCCTGTTACTCTGAGAGAGGATTTATAAAACAGACTTATTTCAGCATTTATCACAGCACTGAGGTATCAATAAACAAGTGAAAATTTCTAACATCATTTTCTTAATACAAAGCACAGAACCTCTCAGGTTAAAACAATGTTGCCCAGGGGATGCATCTAATTGTAAACAATGCCATTTAATAGCAGCTAAGCACATTTTAAATAGTACATTTTCACCCATGTCCTTTGCCTTCATTCCTATAGGCAAGAACAGATATTAAGATTCTGAAGTGCTTGTAGTGAAAGCATTTGAACAGTCACATGTTATATTAGAGAATAAATTTGGGGTTTAAACAATTTTAGAATATCTAATTTTACTTGTTTCTAAGCCTTTAAAGTTTATTTTTCCCTAGTTATTCCAATATGTATTTTAGCTTTGGCCTGCTTACCAGTGAATTCCATTAATTGTGAAAGAATGATCAAGGACAACAGTTAACCTGCTTATATGTTCTGATTGAAGATGGTAAAATATTTTGATTCTGATAGAATGAGAATAGATAAGTTCCTAACAAATTTGTAGCTGGTGAGAACTGAAATGTAAGTTAAGACAGTCTAAACCATATTCACTTTGCATTCAGATAATAAATGTTGCCTAAAATCTTATCTGATTTATGATGGCATGGCTGATTATTAAATGTAAGAAAAATGCATTATACTATAATAATAATAATAAAAATAATAATAAAAATAAAAAATATAATAATATAATGGTAGATATATGCCCAATACAATGACTGATATTAACAACCAATTCAACAAACACATATAGACTGAAACATCAAAAATGTGACATCAAAAATGGTTAGGCAGAAGACCAAAAACTGAGCTATATTTTTTTTCTCTCATTCAGATTCTCCATGATGCACCAGTGGTTCAGGATATTGCAATCACACTGTTGAGGAGGTAAACTTCTTCCAGGTGTATGGTTATATCTGTGCTTGTAGTTGTTCTCTCAATCACACAGTCACTCAAAACCAGTCACCCAGAACTGAAAATTATGAAAGCTGAAATGGTGCAAAGAAAAAGGGCAACAAAACATGATTTTCTGGCTTTTCATTAAGTTCCAGCACTTTTGAAAATTTCCTCACTGTCCATTATCACAAATTGCTTATAATGTACAACACAATTCAATCAAAAAATATAAATGGGTAGGTTTTTGTTTTTTTTTTTTTTGTTTTGTTTTTTTGTTTTTTTTTTTGTTTTGTTGCTTTGTTTTGTGTTGTTTTTTGGTTGTTTTGTTTTTGTTTTGTTTTGTTTTGTTTTTTGTTTTCTTTTGAGGGGGGTTGTTTTGTTTTGTTTTGTTTTTCAGAATTTCAGAATTTGATGACAGGTTCTTTATTTCTGAGTGTTGTTTCCATTACATGATACCTTTTCCTTCAACTAAAGAGCTAAAATGGAAATTTCACTTTTTTTTTTTTTTCTTCAAATCACTGAGATATGCTTAGCTGTTTCATTCTTTTACTGTAATTATTTCAAGACTCCTTCAAAACTGTTAAGAACATTGTCTTTTATATTTTTTCACAACACTTTCCTTTAAGACAGACAAAATAAAAGTTTGAAAGAGAAAGACTGCATTGACCACTTTAAGAGTTTGACAAGTCTCCAAACATAAGCAAAAAGAAAATAGATTCTTTAGAGTTCTGTCTTGTGGGGAACAGAAAAATTATGCTGCCTGTTTGCATAAAAGGAGAAATTGGATTAATTTGAGCTAAATAACTAGACAATATAGTCTTAGTATGGGTTAATCTGTTGGTACACAATGTTGTTTCTACTTGGCAAATATTTTGATAAAATATTTATGAGATTGGGTTTTTCCAGTAGAAATGGTTTTGATAGTAAGAGCAGAAAATGGAGAAAGTAGATTAGGCTTTTAGTGATGAAAAAAGAGCAAGGACCAAAAAAAAAGGGGGAATAAAGGGAATTGTATTTTATTGTAAAAACCAGTTATAGGCAGGGACATAAAGACAAGGGAATGAGTTATAAGATGGGGTAAAAAAATAAAGAAAATAAAAAGGTTATGAATATGAAGTTCAATTAAATTATCAGAGTACACACTGAAGCAGCAAAACTGAAGATATGAACAAATACATAAAGTGGGATTGCCTCAGTTTTCTGGTCTTTGATGTGAAGTAGTACTGTAAGTGCAAGGAAGTGGAATATTGAAAATCTTAAGTTTGTCAAAACAAGTTTTTAAAAGGAAAAAAAAAAGCTTTTAAAAGTCAAGACACAAAAAATAGTGAATTGTAAAGAGAATCAGCCAAAGGCAGGAGTGAATTGAAAGAAAACAAAAAGGGCAAAAAAGCTGGTGAAAGGCCCAGAGAATAGGTTGTGTGAGAAGCGGCTGAGGGAACCCAAGTTTTTTAGTCCAGACAAGAGGAGGCTCAGAGGAGATCTCATTGCTCTCTGAAACTCCTTAAAAGGAAGGTGAGGCCATGTCAGAGTCAACCACTTCTCCAGCAACTAGTGAGAGGACAAGAGGAAATGGACTCAAGCTGTGCCAGGAGAGGTTCAGGTTGGACATCAGGAAGAATTTCTTCACTGGAAGGGTGATTGAATGTTGGAACAGGCTGCCCAGGGAAATGGTGGAGTCACTTTTTTGGTGGCTGTCCAAAAAAATAACCGGATGTGGTACATCATGCTTTGGTTTAGTTGACATGGTGGTGTTGGGTCAAAGGTTGCACTCAATGATTTTAAAGATCTTTTCCAGCCTTAATGAGTCTATGATTCTATGAAAAGAAGTCACCACTACTATCTTGAGTTTCCCTGAGCAAATTAAGACCGACAATGCCCCAGCATGTGTCCCAAAAAGATTTAAAGATTTTCTCATTCATTGGGGGGTCAAACATAACACTGGGATATCCCACTCCCCCATGGGGAAGTCGATTGTTGAAAGAGCACACCAAAAACTCGAGTCCTTAATCAGCAACAGGGAGGGAGAGAGACAAGCTCTCCCATTGAGACTCTCTGTAAGTCTCTTTACACTATAAATTTTTTAAAGAGTTCATTTTCAGAGCCCACTCCCCCCATGCTCAGACACTTTTCTGATTTGACACAAGCCAAACTTAATGAGAAACAACAACATGTGCTGATTAAGGACCCCAAAACTCACCAAATAACAGGCACCTTTCCTCTAATTACATGGGGCAGAGGCAATGCATGTATCTCAACACCTGTCCTGGTTAAGGGCAAATTTGGAAGGAAACGTCGAAATGGGGTTTCTCTAGACAGCAAACCCAGACGGCCCCTCCCTGTAAGCTGGTCCAGGAAAAGAACTTCCTCAGAGAAAAGTGGAAAAACCTATTTATTTAACAAACAAAATGACCACAAGCATAAAGAATTAACAATATGAAACAACGAAATCTCTTGCTGCTCCAAAGACAGATGACAAAACTGAGGAAGTTATTGTTGTGTGTGTAGCTCAGCTCACTCACTCTCCCACCAGTCCCAGTCCCTCTGGAGGTCCAGGCCCCAGTGGGCCGCAGGTGCGAGCCCTTGGTGCTCCTCTGGGTTTTTAGTCCAGTGCAAGTTTAAACAGTCCCAAGAAAAAGGAAAAAAACAGTCCACGAAGCTTCTCTGCCTCAGATAGCTAAACTAACTAAAAGCAAAAAAAATCCTCTGTCTGGCTGCTGTCTATGCATCCAACAAACAAGACCATTCCAAGGAAGAAGAATGCTGTAGGAGTTGTGTAGGAGTGAACACTGTTTTCTCAAAACAAGCTGTGCACTTCTTCTTTCCCTGCTTTGCTTTCAGAACAAGTCTAAAAGGTACAGAACACACAGCACACACAGAATAGACAATTGGGGACATAAGCATCATAGTCACCCTAGGACAACACCATTGGGCCCCAGATGGCTCCCAATAAAAAATGTCAAACTTTTGTCGGCCAACCAAATACAAATTCACCACCTATTAACCAAAACCCTCCCAAGTTAAACACAGACAACCCAAAGGACCAGACCGATACAGCCTGGAGGCAGAGGTGCTGCAGACACACCAGATTATTTCCAGCCAACCGTCCCATCACCAGGAGCATGACAGCCAACAACGCCAAACATGGAGATACCTGACAGACGTCTGGCCTTAATCTAGATGAGTTCTCCTTCTCCCCCTTCTCTGACTTGCATCCTCTGCCCATCCTTGTACCGGCATTTTCTTTCCCCTAAACCTAATATTCGTTATCCCTCTCACCTAACACCTCCCACTGTCCTTTTAGTATAAAAAAGGGAGGAAGAGAGGGTTGGTGGGAAAAGATGAGAAAAGATTGGGAAAAAGAAAGTAGAAAGTTCAAATTTAGTTACATAAAGTACTTACATTTTTTAAACAGAAGTACCCTTCCCAACCGCACAACCATCAGTAAGTACAGCCATGACAGCCAAGAGAGTGCCTGAGGTGATGTTGCTGGCAGTGGCCCTGTTCTTCTCCCCGTTCCCTGGCAGAATCGGGTATATTGGCTAAAGAGCAAGTGCCAGGCAGTGAACAACCCCAAAAGCACCCAGCTATCAAAATGGACAAGGAAGATACAAACAATGGAAAGGATGCTAAGCAAGCTGAAGGCACAGTTGGACCTCTGGGACATACGGGATGGGTTGATTTCTTTTTCTGTGGATTATTTAAATTATTTTTGTTGTTTTATGTTTGTTCAGTTGTTTAAAACGTTGTCTGTAAAAGTCTTTGGGGGAAGCTTTCATAATTAATAAATAAGGGGGAGTTGTGGAGGCCAGTGCACCTCCTAAACCAGAGGACCTGAGGCTCCCTTGAAGGAATGTCCCTTAATTGGGACAAGTGCCTTCATGTTAGGAGGAGAAGAAGCTGCTTCCTCCCAGAGTTCTTTGGTTGTCACCAAATATACCCTAGCTTAGCTTTCCCAGTTGGCCCGTTGGCCTCCCCACCCCTTTCTCCCTTATATGTCCTTCCCCTAGAATGTTCTCCCTTCCTCAAAGCCCCATTGGCCCTGGTTTGCTGCAATCCTTCACCCACATTCTGCCCATGTTCCCCATTTGGTTCTCCTTGTGCCTTGCCCTGCCTCTGCACTACTTTCTCCCTCACCCATTGGCTCTTGTTCCCAATTCTGCCCCATAGATAAACCCTGGTCCCTCACTTGTGCCCCTGCCTTCATCCCTGGACCCCTTCCAGTGAAGAAGGAATAAAACCTCTCCGTGGAACTCTATACAAAGACTGTTCCCTCTCTTACTGCCAAGGGACTTATTATAGCTATCCGGTGTGAGTGCTGAGTGATTGTGTCAGTGTGCCTGTGACTCCTGATGGCTCTCCACTTCCACCTCTGGGACACTTCCAGGAGTTTGTGGCACTTTTCTACCTCCACACACCGCAACATCGACCTCTCTAATTTTTTTCATACATACCCTAGCAACTCTCTTAAGTACTTCCTTTGACACCTGATTCCCCTTCCAAAGATGATACATCCTCTTTTTATTCCTAAGTTCCTTAAAAAACTCGTTGTCCATCCAGGCTGGACATTTCCCTCGTTGACTCATCTTTTGGCACAGAGGGACAGTCCACCATACACATTCTGTGTGACTTTAAGCAAGAAATTTCTCTGTCGAAGCTCCCTGTAAAATAAACTTAAATGTTATGAAGTGTTGTAAGATTTTTAGAATGAGGACAAAATAAGAGTGCAATATAATTTATTGTATTTTTTTTTTCATGCAGACTGTGAACGACTGTTTAAAACTATTATATCTTACTTTTAAAAGAGTTCATTTATTGGTCCCATAATGTGGAAACAGAAGAAGTAGGTGGGACAAACTGGCAGTTGAGTTGGTCACATGGGACAATTATCACATTTTAAAGTGTAAACATAGAATTTAAGATAGCACAGGTTTTACCAGACAGTATATTTATTGTTTGGAAATCACCAATTACATTTTTGCCCACAAAAGGAAAAACTTGGAAGTCAAAAGTATTGTACTTCAAGGCACATATTCCCAAAAAATATGAAGGGGCACATTTTTCTCATATTTATATTACAGTAATTTAAGGAATGCTTAAAACAAAAATAAATCATAGTTTTACCTTAGGTTCACTGAGCCAGGATTTACTGTCCAGTTCATCCTTTCCTCTTCTCATAGCCACAAACAAATCAGGAATTTTGAGGACTGACAACTTATTCTCAGTTTTTGAAGATCCACATCCTAAGAAGAGATTTAGTATCTAATTCCATAAGAATAGAGAGGATACATCTATACCAACTTTGACTGAAATAAGTCTATGCAAAATTGACTTTATTTCCAGTGTGCTTACCTCAATCCTTGTAAATCAGTAGTTAATAACATGAAGTAGAAAAATTATTTCTAAAATACATGTTCACTTTGCACATAGGAAACCATAATATATCATACATGTGTGACTGCTGCATTTTTTGTGTCCCTTTGTCCTATCACTGACCTTATAAATATGTATTCATATCTATTCAGTACTAAGCACTTGTGATTGGAATTAGTATTAGTGCATATTTAGAACTGATTAAACAAGTGAAAAAATTAGAGATGTTTGCTATAAGGACAATAACAAAAGTGACTTGAGTTCTAAGGCAGAAATATTCAGGGACTTGGGATGAAAACACGCACCTTGTAGGTATTTTTAGAATCATGTTAATTTGGCAGCTAGCCATTTTTCCCTGCATATATGGTTTAATAATGTTTCAAATTTAACAAGTAAACATTCTGATTAGAAATATATAATGATCCATACCTCTTCAAGATTTCAGAATTTCATTCTTCTCTGTATATATTAAAGACTGTGTGATCTTGAAAGAATGCTAGAAGGACACATACCTAGTCAAGGCATTACAACCAGTTAACATCAAACTTGTAGAAGAAAGAGCTAAAAATGAAACAAGACAAAAACCCTTTCATTCAAATTTCTTTAAATATCCATGTATAAAATGAGTAGAAATATACTTTTGTGCTAATTTGATTAACATGAAGAAAAATCCTCTTTCTGGCTGTGGTATGCAGTTATCAGAAAAGGCAGAAAATCAAAATATATGTTTTCATCCTACAGAGTTTAACTGTTGTGAAACATAGGGATTAATATCATTAAAGGATTTTACCTAAGATAATTAACCATGTAATTGGATGAAATAAAAGGGCATCCCATTATTGCATACAGTCAGGCTTACTTATCAGCTCACTTCTGTTAGTTAGGAAGCAAAGGAAAAGGTAGGAGCTATACCCCTTACCAGAGAAGAAGGAAAAATCCTGTTGCAGACTTTCACCTAGTAGTTTGATGGTTCAGTGCAAAATAAAGCAACTAATTCATTTGACTTTTTGCAAATCAATCCCAATTAATCAGAACCCTTTTTCCCTAACTTTAAATAAATGCTAACCCACTTGATAAGTTAACTGTGAACCTGTAGGCTGTTTGCAATTACTTTGTTATGGCTTTTGGCTAAACATTACTCATGCTGTTTACTCACTGAAGTTTACACTTCTCTTGCTGTACCTGGACCACTCAGGCTTCCTAGAACTGGAAGTAGAAGAAAGAAATATTTTCTGAAATTCTGGTGATAAATGCTAAAATTTCATTTAACTTCAGCTGCAAAATCACTTTTAAAAATGCATCCTTAATCATCTTAATATAGAAGCTCATCAAATATTAGAGCTCCCTAAATATAAAGCATATAAAATAATCTATGCATCTAAATCAAATCAAAAAGATTTGCTATTTCATTTCCACTTAGCCTATAATCCCTTATCAGTAATGCAACTATGCACATGCTACGTAATATATAGCTACGTAATATATAGCTACGTAGAGTTTATATGTGACTGTGCAGGTCTTTCTTCATCTGCTCAGCTGCTTGCAGCTAATGGACTGTAGCAATCTCCTTTAGCAAAGTGTTTGGAGCTAACCCTCTCACCAAGCCATTTTCTCTCCCACCCTAATACTAAATAGTGCATGACATCTTAGTTATGAGTGCTACTTAGGGACTGTCACAGCTGAATGGTATACATCACAGAAGTCTTCTTCTGAAGCAGGACACTAGCACTGAAGGTTATAAACACAAGAATCGAGCTCACTTGTAGTGCCATCTGTCCTTTCAAAATTATATGGAACATAACTTGTGTGAACGTACAAGGGCACAGTGACACCCTTGAGCTGTTACATTTGCTACACATTTTTGGTATTTTTAACCTACCTCTGTGAAGATGGAAAGTGACTAACCATTGTGTCATTAGATCTATGTTTACAGAATCAGAGATGATCAGCTAGGAAAGCAGAATTTAGAAAGAATTTTATGGGAAGTTGAAAGTGATGCTCTTGTCTCTTAAGGATTCTATATTTCTTGAAGTTTCATTTGTTTTTACCTAAATGCTTCTGTCATTGTAAGTGAAATATCTGAGACTTTTGACTAGACTATAGATAGTTGTAGCACTAAAGGCATTATTAAAAGAATCCAAGGCTACTTGATACATATTTACCATAGTACACCCTTCAAGTGCTTCCTTTTCATTTTTATTGGATTTTAAGATAATAACTTGAAGTGAATTTACCCCTATTATTTGTGTGTTAGTCCCTCTAAAAAAATTGTAATTCTTGAAACAGGCCACAGAAAGGAAATTTTAATACAATGTTGATATTGCAAGAGTTTTTATATTGATTGGAAGCATCTACAAACATAAATCATTCCATTGATCTGAGACAAAAAATCTTTTAAGATCAGTTTAAAATCAGTGGGGTTGAGAACCACCCTTGCTGCTCCTATGCCCTGTGTTGTCCGGGGGCTCTGAGGGTGGGGCTTGTACTGTCTGCATGCTGCAGAAATACTGGGTACCATAAGAAGCTTGGGAGGAGGCAAGGGCCAGTCCTCACTGACCATTTTGTGACCAGAGGACCAGATCAAACTTCCCAGTGAGGCCTCTTCTCTGCTGAATTTTGTGATGTTTCCAAGGACCTCACCCTTTCTTTTAAGTGAGATGTCAAGCATGGCCTTCATAGGGCTGAGGTTTTTGTTTGGGGCTCATGCTGATCTGTGTGTGCTCAGCACAGGACAGTTTCCTGGCATGCCCTTAGGGGAACAGGAGAGAGGCTCTTATGAGCCCACACTCCAACTGCTTCCCTTGGCAGCAGGATGGAAAAGATGAAGTGGAAGATGAGGTTGGCAAACCTGTCCCCACAGAGGCAGGTGGTGTGGATCCTGCAGGGAAGATTGGTCTGGGGAAGGAAAATGGGAGAGAACTCTCAGGGAGGAGAGTCATCATCTGAGCCCACAGGGCAATGGCCACGCAGTGCAGCTGTGGAAGCAGGACCCTGCCAAGGCTTGAAGCTTGATGCCAGGTAATCTGGGGCACTATGGATATCCCTAGGAAGCAGAATCCTTGATCCCATCTGCAGCCCTGCTCTACCACTTTCCCAGGCATGACAGTGAAATTGGCCAGCATGTAGTTCGCTGCATCTTCCTCCTTGCCCTTGAAGATTACAGTGATTTTTAGGACATTTCCTAAGTCACTATGGTGCTTTATTTTTATAGAAAAAAATATTTTCAGTTCTATATCAACCAAGTGAAACAGCATAAACTGGATGCAATAGTAAAAATTTTACCAGTTGATTTCAGGTTTTTTTAGTCACTTAGTGTGCATTCCCTTACTAAGTTTAGTGCAGACATTGTCTCAAGTGGAGCAGGTGCTGCCAGCAGCCAGCTGTTGAGGTGGACCACGGCTGCAGTCATTAAGCTGAAAGTGCTTGCTTGTCCAGCAGGTCGGGTGGGTAGGCATCAGCTGGGGAGAGTCCATGTTCAAATCAAATCATTCTGATAATTTCCATCTGAAGATACAGAGTGATTGCTTGGCTAGAAATACACCTTTAAAAGCATCACAGCAGTGATTCTAGTGGATTTTTCAGGAAGAGTTCTACAGAGGTTAAAACTCGCTGTCATTCCACAGCATTAGCAAAAGAAATGAAATCCTTTGGTTAAATGATATCATTTTGTTTAGAAATAGCAGTGAGATGTTGCCTTTAAAAAATGTATGCCTACGTCATTCAACTGGTTTTAACACTTATTAAATTTTTATAATATTTAAAGGAGGGGAAATATTATATGGTGACATATTATTTTTTTTTTCAGTAATTTCTGTAATATACTGTTTATTTGATCCATTTACATTCAGCAAAATGAAGACATAGCTGGAGAAGGAATAACCAGGACAACATTAAACTTACCAGACACAACATAGAGTGAACTTTTTAATGGAAATTTTAAAGCACTTAAACTAATAAAAATGTTGTATACCTTTACAGACAATAAAAAATAGTAGTTTTGTCAAGTTTTGAATAGGTTCACATTTTGTTTTCACGCATACCAAAGACATCTACTTCAGAAAGATATTCTCCTATTATGTTAGTTTAATAAAAGAGGATAAAAGTCTATGCAATAGAACAGAAAATAATAATCCTTCCACCAGGGGCATTCTCAATTATGCTGTGACAACTTTCCCAGCTGGGACTCCAGGCGGCTATAAGTATGCCATAGCAGTCATAAAGCAGACTGCATTTACCCACACAAGCTCTGATCTGGAGTCTGTATTTAAAGTTCAAATTTCTAAAACATAAATTTAAATGCTATGTTGGCCTGCTGTCTCTATATGCACACATATTTTCTTTTACACATAATGACAGCTACACTAATCTCTACAGAGAACACTCACTCGAATTAGTTAAGCCTAAATGTAAAGAATAGGTAATAAGAATAAAATTATTCTCTAACAAGAAATTCATCAATTAAAGATGATTTTCTATAAAAGTCAAACCAAATGAAAACTCTGCTCTAATAAGGAAAGCGTGTTTTCCTGTATCAATTAATTTGGAATATCAATTTCTACCCTATACTCCACAAAATTTCACTTAGATAAAAACTTTATCTTTTTTTTTTGTTGCAAAATTCATGATAGCTACCTCTCTAACTTCATTGTAATTTTCATTGAGGATAAGCATGATTTTCTGAACTAATAATTGTCTTGTCTCTAAAACCACAGGTAAAAAGATGAATAAGGTATCCATTTGTAAACAAAGCTAGAGTAATTTTTTTCTCTAAGCAGTTTCCAAGAAGCTAAAATTAACCATTTCTAACACAAATAGTTATCACAAATCACATCCTCTGATTACAAGAAAAAAAAAAAATAGAAAAAAAATGGTCCATAATTTGTTTTAATATTTTGTTCCATCTGGATGATATAAACTTCTGTATGAAATCAGAAGGATCCTTAATATTAATCTAAAGTATTATGACAAGAACAAAAAAGTGCTAAAATATAAAGTAATCATTTCTATTATGTAGCACATTGTGGCCCAGGAAAATGCCACATGCATGTAGTGTCACATTAAGTTTTGATTCTAATGTGATTATTGTCATAAATGTTGGTTCTCTTCAGAGATCACTGAAGTATAGAAACTGTGGTGATAGGTTCCATTATGATATTAATGTATCTCTTCTTGAATACAGGTATTTGTCTTGATTTTGTTTAAAGCACTTATTTCTCCTTAGTAAATATCTTTGTAAACTCAGCACTATAATATTGCAGAAGATTAATGGACTTAAAATGCACAATTTACTTCATTAAATCCTTAGGTAAATACTTCAGACACTTTGCTAGTGCTAAAATATTTTGAACATATTTTATTTCATGCAAAGTTAAGACACTGAGTCAAACTCATAGTAAATGTTTCATTCTAGTGTTCTACAGTTCAATTTCATTTAAAATATGCCTACTAAAAGCCAAGTCAGCTTTACTCCTCTCTCACTCTTTTATTTTTTTATTGGGCTAGTTATACAGTCTCTCACAGCTTGATAAAACAATTTTAACTAAATAGCACAACTAACAGAATTTGTGTAAGGAAAATCAATAGAAATAAAAATTATAAGGAAATATTAAGATAAAATCATCAAAACAGAATCAAAACTATTTTTTAGGTTCTTCAGAAATTAATTTCTCAAAATAAGGAGATAATATCATTCTTACTCATATCTCACTTGTTCATTCAAATGAAAATAATGCTAAGATCTGGAGAGTTTTACTCCTCTACTGAAAAGAAATTTTGTTACTGAACTGCACTGCTCACAGTCACCTTAAAAATAGACACTATCCTGAAGACTTTCCATAAGTCTGTACTTGCAAGGCATTGTTCACATACTCCTCGTATCCTCTTCGTATTTTATGATATTGCAGACACTTTCAGTGTCCTCATAGTTTATTTTCCTGCACTGGGACTGATAAAGCCAATTCTGTTTCCGTTCCTATGTGTACTTGTATTAGTAGAATAAAAGAAATGAGGACTTCATGGGCACTCTTTCAGTGTTTCACCAAAGGGTCCTTTGTTCAGAAACAGTCTAAAAAGCACTATATTTCAGATTAAGTCTTACTTGCTTAAAGTAAGTAGATTACAAATACAAACTGAATTAGCAAGTATTAAAAGAATCAACAAATAGGACAAATATGAGAAAAAATAATCTTATGAGGGGACACTCAATTTTCAGTGAGAGGACTGCTTCTGAGGAAAGACTTTGACCTTTGAAGATGTTAATGGGTTTGAATACGCATAACTAAAGGTGTATTGCCTCTGAAAATCAGATCTTTTGAGGCTGTTTCAAAGACAGAATCTTCAAGCCATTTATCATTTTTCAAATTTTTTATTTTCCAGTTGACTTGCCATTTAGTGACAGTAGGTTAGGCAATAGCAATGAAATTAGGGGAAAAAATCTCAGGTGGCAGAAATAACAAATCTTCAGTGATATAGCACAGTGCAAACATTCCCATCTTTGTCTACAATTCCAGGAACATACTTGCCTAAGAGGCACACTAAATGGTGTCTCTGTACCTTTGCTTGAGGCTGCCCAGACAGAGCACATAGCCCAGGTGTAGATTTACTAGGGAGGTTAGGTGTGACTTTTTTTTCCCAGACATCAGAGCTACAGGCTAGACATAGAAAAATAAAGCTATGCTGCTGTGCAGAGACTGAAAATTGTTGCACTCCTACCGAAATTTGTCCTGCAAGTCCAATTCTTCGTTTGACTTAAAGCAGGGACATGACCCTATTTCCACTTGTGTAACAGCTGAAGTCTCCTGCGATGCCGCTGTACCAGCCTGCTACAAGCTGCTGCAAGAATCTCTGACATGGAAGTACACTGTCAAAAAGATATGCCATGAATTTCAATTTCCAGTTTATTTTGGATTATATCAAACTTCAAAAAAGACTTTAAGCATGCTGCAAAGGATAATAACTGGAAGAATTGCAATTTGCAGTCACTGTATTAAGCCTTCAGTTATCTATCACACAAGCAAATCTACAATTCTGTATTTGTATAAAGTTCTATTTACTGTTATAGCTAACTTCTAATTATAGTGACAGCTCTGCTGGTGTTCAATTCACATTAAAATTAATAGTGAGAAAATAAAGCTCACCAAATAAAAGTAAATAACACCAAACAGAAAAGTGCACACCCATATTAGTGAAACTACAATTAAGACCTAACTGGATTAGAAAATTTTGCACTGCAGACTAAGTCATTTAAGTAAACCTGTGATTAAAGGCATACAGTGACTGCCAGAATCCTTTTGGAGCCTCTGTGTTTAGCACACTGAATTAATTTCTGTTTTCTTTTGTTTTGTTATTTCTTTTTCTTTTCTTTTCTTTCTATGCCTAGTTTTGAATCCCTGTCAACTAGGCTATTTTCTTTTCTCTTCCATTGGCTGGACCTGGTACGTGTCATGTTCAGGCAAAAATGGAGCTTTGCATTTACAAGAGAGATATTGACATACTGTCATAAGGCCAGCAAAGGCTTACTAAGGTAATTAGTGCACATGTACAACCCTATGACATGGCTGGAGAGGGTGAAATAACTAGATGTGTCCAGATTCAAGAGAAGATGATTATAGAAACATCTCTTGTTATCTACAGCTACTGAAGACAAAGACAGAGATGCTCCTCCACATAGTGGTGAAATTCTCTAAATGTTAATTTTAATGTTATTTAATTACCAGCAGAGCTGTGATTTTATTTAGGATACTTGTTAGTTTTAATGAAGACTAAAACTTTAGACCAATAATAACACTTCTAGATCTACTTGTGTGTTAGACAGCTGAAGATTTAATAGGGTAACTGTATTTTGCAGTTCTTTCAGCTTGGCCTTCTGTGACAGAGCAAAAGTCAACGGGGACCATTTGCAACCAGGAAAATTCTGTGTAGATATAAGAAAAAAATGTATAGGGTTAGGCTGGTCAGAAACTGAAACAGCTGCCCAGAAAGAGGGTGCAAGGGAAAACTTGACCAGACAATACTCAAAGAACTTCATTGATGGAAGCATCAGGCTAAGACAGGGGTTGATTTGTATGTCTTCCAGGAGTATGTCTTTTAAACTTTATTTGTATAGAATTCTTAAAACTTACACTAATCTCCAAGTAGTGTAGGCATTGCAAAAATAAAACTAAATGTTTTATTAAAAGTAGTTAGGGAGTTCTGAATGTGAGACACAGATCAGTGGAAAAAGAATTCTAAGAGTAGTTGGAAACAAATTTCAGAAACATCTACATATATTTAAAAAGGACTGAATTACTTTCTTAAAAACTTTACATAAGGGCTTTAACTAAATTTTTTTTAGTTTGTTCTGAAAAGTTTGCCATGCTTTTGTCCAGAGAAGCTTCACAAACAAACATCTAGCATTTATACACTTGTAGTACATATTTCCTTATATGGGCTACATATGTTTTCTTAGGGCTGACTCCCTCTAACTGTAAAAAGAGAAAATAGAAATATTTATTAACAAAAGTGCCAGAGAAATAAATATATTTTTCTTTGTTACTTTCTTGTCACACTGTTTCTTGCAAACTTGAAAAAAATCATCCTTTTTATGATTTTATATATAATTCTTTATCCTAACCTTTTGTCCTCTCACTTCCTAACAGTAGAATTAATCATTCCATCTCACTGAATTCAGTGATTGCATCTTGAAGAAGATTATAAAGCCAAACTCTTCCTGCTTCAAAAAAGTCCTTTCTTGTTGAAAAAGCACTAGAAATAGTTCCTACATATTTGAGGAACCATGTCTTTATAGTTTCATCTATCTTTGCAGTGACTAAGATGTTTTCTGTTTTCATTGCCAGTTGTTGGCCTTTTAAGTGTGTTGCAGAAGAAAGAAGCAGGAAGTGCAGTAAGTTAAAAAGGTGTCCATTAAATTACTTGATTTCTTTGTCCATCAAATAATATTTCAGACATTTCTGAGAGGCATATGGGTTTATTGACTTACCTTTGAAAAACATCTCCTAACCATCCTGTCTTTTTTTTTTTTTAGCTTCTGAATAAACTGGAAAATAATCTAGGTATTTTATATATTTCTTTTCCATGAGGTCTCCTACCCTCCTTTACAATTGGGTTGGTTTTTTTGTCATCTAGAATGGGAATCTCTTGACAGAAAGGTTTTTTTTTTTTTTTTTTTNNTTTGGTTTTTTTTTGTTTTGTTTTGTTTTGTTTTGTTTTGTTTTGTTTTGTTTTTTTTAACCTTAAATC
The DNA here is from genome assembly GCA_013397395.1 of Sinosuthora webbiana. NCBI lineage: Eukaryota > Metazoa > Chordata > Aves > Passeriformes > Sylviidae > Sinosuthora > Sinosuthora webbiana. The sequence continues at coordinate 41,583 of VXBN01016278.1, forward strand.
ATCTCCTATGATTTAAATCATCTCCTATGATTTAATTATTAGCAAGGGCATGTAAAAATTCCATCAAGAGGTCTTAAGATTTCATGCAATTTGGACAGTAAATGAAATTACACTAAGTCCAGTTTGGCAAGGACAAAAAGAAATTTTTTTGTGATGGGATTAGACTGAAATATTTGATAACCTCTGTCCAAACTTAACTGCAGACCTCTAGATATTGTTGGCATGAATGTTTATTCCCTGATTGCATCCATCCTTTCTCCATAATAAGGCTATTTATCTTGTGTGCGTTGTCTGCAAATGGTTTAAGCAGGCATTTACTTTTAACAATCTACTCTATTACAATCTCTTGCAGTGTCTAGGGGTACAGAATTGTATTGGGAAGCTTCTGTGACACAGTACAAAGCCAACAGCCTAGGAAGATTTCGTGTGAAGAAGTGGAGGAGAGAGGAAGATTTAGAATCAATGTAGCATTAACCTTCTTTTACTGTCATGAGACTTACCAAGTCCTGCTTTTCATAACAGCAATTTAGCTTTCCTTAAACAGAATCAGAGGTAATAATGAAGTACAGTGGAGAATACTCATTCTTAACTCAGCAGAAATTAGATTTTGCTTGCATAGGGCACAGAATTCTATTGTGATAAATTGCATTGCTTTTTCTAAGCCATTATATGTTTTTATGGCTGTGGTTTTTGCATAGTAAATCCTGTTGAAAAACAAAACAAAACCAAGCAAGGCCCACAATTTTTTTTATATTTTGAAGAAAAACGCATTTTCATGGATTAGAAGGTTTTCCTAAGTATAAAGCATCTGAGCTTATGTTCCAATACAATTCTAAAGAAAGAAACCAGTGATACAAAAATATTAAACATTCTGACATAATTAACATGAAGAGATTAATGGAAATATTATAGTAAACAAAAAAAAATTTCTATGCAATTAATGAAAAAAAAATCTTTTAGCTACAGTGTACAAGATCCTAAAATCTAACCAAGTAAGTGCAAAAATGTTTTAGAGTATACAAAACAAAACGAAACAAAATCTTCAAAAATCTGTAGAATGTGTCTCAAATGTTAAACTTTTATAGTATTGTATAGTATATGTAGTATATGTAGTATATGTAGTATATATAGTATATATAGTATATATAGTATATATAGTGTATATATATATGCATATATGTAGTGTATTTATATATATGCATATATATACATAGTATAGTATAAATTGCTATCATTAGGAGCACAATTAAGTTAAAACTTCCAAGTATCATGAAATGAAGTTCTAATGAAGATTTTAAAATCTAACTTGTTTTTGATCCCAACTTAATATGTTTTTTTTAAAAGCACATGGTTCTGTCTGTATTAGGGTGGATGGGAATATTTTCAACCATACAGTGGATATGACAGAGGATCAGCTGATCCTATGCATACATAGGATCACTATGTGCATAAATTTCTATCTTGTTTGAAATGATTGAAAAATATGTAAAATTTTAAGTAATACTCTCTATTGATAATTAATCATGTGAACAACATTAATTTTATGAATAAAGTACATCAGAGAATTTTTTTAATGCCTCATAGCCTTGTAAATTTGATTTTGTTTTCCTCTCACTCTTAGAAGACACCAGGCTCTTCATTTCCCTTTAAAGTATTAATATAAAGATTAAAAATGACAGATGTTTGAAAAATGTAAAAGTGATGGAAGTTTCTTGAGAATATTGATGGGCTTTTTCTCACTTTCAGTTTCTATCCTTTTCTACAGAATTATAGTAATTTTCATAAGGACTCTTAAAGAAAACATCTAATCATGTGATTGTGTCCTCCTACTGTCTGCTGTTCAGTGGCAATTTCAAAGCAAATTAAAAAAAAAGCAGCAAGTTTCATTAATATTTTTTTTTCTATTAAAAATCTTTAATAGTCAAGTCACCTTGTTTGATTACTTAGTTCTGCTGTGCAGAACAGGTAAAGAACTGGTTTATCTTGACTGTTCTATAGACAGTTATTTTTAGTATTTCATCAAAATGTTTAAATCATGTCTAACTGATATTGTTCTCTAAAGAATTTTTCTGAGCCTCCTGAACAGTTTTGCATCAGTCTCTTTTTAAATGTAGCTAAGATGCTATTTTTATAATACCTCTATGTATAATTGGATTGTTTTCTTTGGGCGTCTAAAAGTACAGTACCCTTTAAACTCCCTTTCCTGATACTGCCTTTTGCAAAGCTCCTCTCCACTGGGAAAAGAGCTCCAGTTTGCCAGTCCTTCACTCAGGAAGACATATAGAAATCCTAGAGTGATTAATGCATTCCATATTTAAAATTGAAAAAGATAATTTATTTTTTTAAGATAAAAATGTAAATACAGAGAAAGCAGACACTATAAAGACAGACAGATATACTTGCTCCTGTTCATGACCCAGTCACAGTATTACTGTAGAGTATTTGGGTATTTCTCCTTAAAAGAAACGCAAATTATGCTAGCAGTCAATGGCTCAGGGTCACAATGGATGTCAGTGACAAGTGGTGGCCCTCAGGGGTGGCACCAGTGTTATTTACTGTCTTCATTAATGAGGAAGGGATCAAGCGCACCCTCAGCAAATGTGTGGATGACACCAGGCTGAACGCTGTGGTTGATACACCCAGATGGTCAGGGTGCCATCCTGAAGGACAGGATGACAGAGGGACCTGAGCAATATCAAGAAGTGGGAGTATGGGAATCTCATGAGGACTAGTAAGACCAAATGCCTGGTGCTGCACCTGAGTTGTGGCAACCCCTGGTATCAATACAGGCTGGGGATGAACAAATTGGAAACAGCTCTGCTGAGAAGGACTTGGGGGTGGCTGGTGGGTGAGAGGCTGGATAAGACCTGGCAAAGTGCATCCCAGAAAGCCAAATGTGTCCTGGCCTGCTTCTAAAGTGACATGGCCAGCAAGGCAAAGGGAGAGAATGCTCTGCTCCACTCTGGTGAGATCCCAGCTGCAGTGCTGCATCCAACTCTTGGGTCCCCAACAGAGAAGGGGTATCAGCATGTTGAAACGAGTCCAGAGAAGGACACCAAGGCAATTAGACTGATGGAAAACCTCTCATACAAGGAATGGTTGAGAGAATTGAGGTTGTTCAGCCTGGAAAAGAGAAGGTTTTGGGGTCACCTAACTCTGGGTTTCTAGCACCTGAAGGGGAATAAAAGAAAGATGGAGAGAGACTTTTTACAAGGGCTTTTAGTGACATGGTGAGGGGGAACGGCCTCAAACTGAAAGAGAGTAGGTTTATCTTAGATTAGAAGGAAATTCTTTACTGTGAGGATGGTGAGGCACTGGAACAGGTTGCTCAGACAAGGTGTGGGTGCCCCAGCCCTGGAAGTGTTCAAGGCCAGGCTGGATGGAGCTCTGAGGAACCCAAACCAGTGAAGGGTGTCCATGCCCATGGCAACGGGTTTGAACTAGGTGATCTTTATGGTTACTTTCAAACCAGGCCATTATATTATGTTCTGAATAACAGCATAGTGACCAAAGGCTCAAGAATATTTGCTTGTGTGGCTGGCCTATCATGGGTGAGACTGCCCAACTGATACTTTTGGATGATGATGCAGTAGTTATGCTTGCAAAGGGAATATAGAAGAACTGTCTTGAAGTACAGTACAGATCTCTCAGTTTAAGCAACAGGCCATGTATATACAAAAGCATGCACACTTCAGATGTGTTCCTAATGACTAGAATAATATGCTAAGTGTCTACCAACAAACATGGGAACATCACATTTTTTGTTAAAATTCTACAAGGGACTAACTTTCAATGAACTCTCAGAAGTTCTTACAAAACACTCTGGGCCACAGCAAGCTTTGGCTTTTTAGATCAACTTTCCTTTAGCATAAAGCCCAAATAAGTCAGGTCAGAATTAGGCCTTTCAAATCTAAAGAGGAAGCTGAGATATAGAAAAGGGAAATATCCCCTGAGGATAAACAGCTAACTATCTATAATGAAAATCTTTGTCGTTGAGTCCTGGAGAAAAAGATTCATTGTCTATAGAAATGCCATTCGTGTTCATTACTCTTGCAACAACGTAATCGCATTTATAAAATTTTGCTTACATGCTCACTAGTATAGTCCAACCCTCAGCAATTAATACGCTAATTGTTTGATGCAGATAGCTGAAAGCACTCTAATTATACAGATTGTTTGATGAGAAAAGAAAATTATTTCATTCTGCGGCACATGTGAAAAAAATGCTTAAAATTGATGGCTTTGCTTAGTACAGAACATAAAAGGAAAATACTGTTCACATTTTGAAAAGTAGGGAAATAGGAGAGCAATAAAAGCAGATGTTCATACAATTGCATGAATGTGCTATAAAGTTCACACCATTGTGGCTGCTGTCGCCAGTCATTGTTATCTGTATTGCAGCCTCCTGGTGCAACTGTTATATTTTAGCAAGTGGTGTGTTCAATTTTCACTGATAAACTTTGAAAGTTTTTCAGGTGTTTTTATAAGTCAGGAACTCAGCAAAATATCTCTGTGAGTTTTTGGGACAGAGTACATGCATGTAACATGTCTTGTACAGTGCTTGATATACTGTCATTCCTTAACCAAGCTGCAGTCACAACCATTTGGGCTAGATAAAATATTTGTGTAAATATGACATAAGGAATGTTTAACAACATGTCCATATCTTACAGATATATTAATTTCATATAAAAACATGAAAACTGGAATCTTGTTGGGGAGACTGGCTGGATTTTGTTGTGTTTTGTATTTTTCTTTTTTTTCCTTTGAGATATTGAATATTCTGAAGTCTAAACTTCAAATGACAGCAGAATATGTAGATAGGTAGATATCAATTGAAAACAACAAAAAAAATTGCTGGATCTGAGGCAGAATGTAAGATGTAAAGGATAAAAAAGAATAATAAATTCCCTCTAATGCACACCAAAAAAAGTGCAAACAAAACATTAGCTTTAGTACAAATGCAATGTGAAAGCAGAATTTAAATTATATAATTTCTAGAATTTCAAAGACCTATGAGAGAGTCTATGCAAAATATTATCTTCCAAATTGTCTTGAAATTTAGATGGTATCTTTACTTAAATATCTTAGTATACTTACTTAAATATTTGTTCTTATTTACGTATTATAATAGAAAATAACATAAAGTCTTTAGGATTTTCCATGTAACATTGCTTTCTCCATATTCTGTACTTTTAAATCAAGATCCATAGATTGCAAGTTGACATTTTAGAGAATTCTATTTATCACGTTTTCTCTGGAGAGGCTGGCTACACTATAAAGGTCATAACCAAGGACATTGTGGTCCTTAAAGAAGCTCTGCAACTCTCATGAGAAAATAAAGATGAAGGAGATATTCTTTAGTAAGGTTAGCCTAGGGTTTCTGTGGGTCTACAGATAGCTTTTTACTGAAGCCAAAGGATTGCAATTTATGTTATCCACTCTGAATGGTGCTGAAGGCTTCTGCTAGCTATGCATATAGTCCATTAAATTTTTCTCTGATATGTTCAATCCCCATAGAGAAAGCAAAGCACAATGGAATTGCAAATTCAACATGAAAGCTAAGGAGGCAGAAGTAAAAGAGAAAATTTTCACTGGCAAGCCACAAACAGTCTGTTAAAGGTATGATTTGTTTTTATTTCATATGTTGTCCTGGTTCCAGCCTGGACAGGGTAAATTTTTTGCAGTAGTCAAGATGGTCATGACCAGGACCTGGAGATTATTGATACCATCTCACGCATCGGAGAAGAGGTCCATTCTGCTTGGGGGTAATGTCAGACTCCACATGATGAGCAATCTTGTGTGAATCATTTGCCTCTTTTCTTGTACACTCCGTTATTAATACTGCTACCATTTGTTTTCTTATTTCATTTCCTATTTCCAGTAAATTGTTCTTATCTCAGCCTGTGATCTTCATCTTTTGTCTCTTTGTCTTCAATTTTCTTCTCCATCTTACCAAAAGGGACAGGGAACAGGGAAATGGGGCAGGTAACAGAGGGTTCATGGTTTGGAATGTTGAAGTAGGAACAATAAATTTTGAAATACCATTCCTAAACCACAACATATGTTTTATAAAATTCCTTGTTCTGAATTGTGTATGGGACTTGATTAATCCCAGTGTAACTCATATATTTTTAATTACATTATTTCTGATTTATTAACATGTTAATTAAATGTGTTACATCTAATTGTAACGTTTTCACTGAACGTGCCATGTGCAGTAACATATATTTTAGTTTTTGGGCATGATAGATTTCACTACTTATCAACCAGAATAAGTATGAATATGAATGTGGCCAAATATTTTAAGTGTGAATTTGATTGGCTTTGCAAGCAGACAGCTAGACAATAATTATTCTATAGGGGGTTATACAGGACTGTGTGCTTTTTTCCTTTTGACAAACTAATGTGGTAGAAAATAAACCTGATTTACACACCATATTACATGTTCAATTTACAGTAACTAATAATAAAATGTATAGTTACGGTTTAATGCAAATTATCTGAGTGCCATGTTAATAAGGTCAGAAATGCAATTTTAAATAAGAATATTAATAAATTGCCAGTTTTTGTAAAAAAGGAAATGGATCATGTTCAATGTAGTATTGTTAGGTTAGCTACTCAAGTATATGCTTTACCCCAATTCTTTGATTTAAAGGTTGTCCTCAAAAAGATGTAATCTAGAGCTAAGGTAAAACTTTTCCTTTACTAGTGGATCATAAGGAAAAGACAATCTTTAACTCTTTTTGGAATTAATTATTTTCTGTTTTTCTTGTCTTTCTCTTACTCAGAAATTAATATCCAGAGGGAAGCCAGGTAAAAAACTTGAAAATTAGATTGGATAAAAAAATTACTGTAATTTCCTTCCATTTTTTCTGACCTGAAAATGGTTGACTTCTCTCATGTGTCCTGTACTGAATTGTAATTGTGTACCTGGAGCCATAAAATATTACAAATGTCAAAAAAATCTAAAATTAAAGTAAATTATTTTACTGTTCACCATCACGTTCAAAATTTGTGCCCTAAAATACATTAAAATGCTATATAATGCTGTAGCTACTTTAGCAGAAATTGCAAACACCTCCAAAGACTTACTGAAGCATAAAAGCTTTTTTCAAGTTATTTTCTGGCAGTAGTACTGTATAATTGCCTAGATCAACCTTGTTTAACAACGTTAATTTAGCTGGATTTAACCCAGCAAACTGCAATGACAAAATTTGTAGGTAAAAACACATGACAGATGGAAGTTACCTCATGACACTGGAATAAAATGCAATTAATTAGGTAAGAGAATTTTTCTGTTCTTTATGACACTTTCAGGAAAATCATCAGCAATTCACAGCCAAAAAACCTGCAAGAAAGTAAACAAAAATATCCTACTAAGCAAACCAGTAAACCACCTGCCTCATCCCACTCCCTGTTCAAACAGAATTATTACAGATTTTCACTTTGGTCTGTGAATGACAACAATGAAAAAATGCATCAGCATAATTCGCAAAATAACCTGAAGTAAGAGTCAAATTGTCCATCTCTGCCAAATCATCCTGCACTGATCTTTTAACACCTTATTGCAATGAGAAGCTTTACATGATACCATTGTAAAATTCAAGTTGTAGTAGAAATATTTTATTTTTCATTTATTTTTTACATGAAGGTCATAGTACATGTGTCTTGTACACAGCAACTTGAAGATAGTTTGAAATTATTTCTTGGGCCTGGAGTTTGCCTGAATTGTTCACAAATTTTTTGCATACTTTAGAAAGAGTAAAACTTAGAATCACAAAGATGCTTTAAAATTTGTAAGGACAGACACATCAACTAAGTACATAAAACTTCAACACATAGAATTTCTTTCATTTATTTAAGGAAACAACTATTCAAGCACAGCTTGACATTAACATATCATCTTACTTAATTTTTCTATTAACATAAGAGAGTTTTGCTTATTCAAATATTTTTTATTGAAAAAGAAAAACCAAAAACTTCTAACACTGTATAAGTTTAGCTAATAATTTTACATTTCACAAGACCCAAGTGTTCTTTTACATGCAAGATTCTTTTTGATGCAATTTAAAATTAGCAGCTTCTGAAACATCTGCCAGAGATAGATGCTTTGGACACTGGTAATTACTAAATCAAATGCAGCTGTACACATTTTTGATAGCCCTTACAGCTCATGAAACTGCTTCAACAGCAATAAATCTAAACAATTCTCTCTATTATAATCAGTGACATCATGTTTTTTATACACAAAAACAACGCCTGCAGGTTTGGAAGCAAAAATTTAAAAAAAAACTTCTGTTCAGATTACATAGATCACATCTATTTTAAGATACTGTGATTTTTCTTGAGATTGTAATAATGAGGAAAACACAGAGAAAAAATGAATCAATTTTGCTATTTTGTGGAAAATAGTGTCCCTTTTGCAATCGTTTCTAGAATATTCCAAGAAAGAAACTGCTTTCAAATGAGAGGGAACTTAAATTCTTCATATCTTGATATGAGATAGTCATGACATTCATATTGGTTTTGTGTTTTGTTGGGACCTCAGCAGCAGAAAAATTACTCAAATTACCATGAAAAAATAGCATAAACCAGTTGAAAAAAGAAGAAATGGAGAGCTGTGACTAAAAGAAGAAAGCAATGGTATGGGACCTCAGTTATAATTTTCTGGATCTTGAGGTAGACTTACATATTCTAGAGAGGCAGAGGGACTTCCCTGAACACCAGTCATAATGTGTTATCAGGGAAGGTTAGCATGTTATGAAATATTTTAGAATAATTATGGAGACAAAGACAGGCATGTTCAGCCAAGGGTCTAAGTCTGTATTGACAATGGGTGTCCTCTTCACCATCTACAACTTCCTCAAGGGAGGCTGCTGATTTCCTCTCTCTTGTGACCAGTGACAGGAACAAGAAATGGAATGAAGCTGTATGAGTGGAAATTCAGACTGGACATTGGGAAAAGACTCTGCACTGAGAATCTTTGTGGTTGGTCACTGGAGCAGGCACTCCAGGGAAGTGATCATTGCACCAAGCATGTTGGAGTTCAAGGAGCATCTGGACAAAATCATATGATTTAGTTTCAGTTTTCCTGTGAGAAGCAGAGAGTTGCACTCAATGATTCTTAAGGATCATTCAATTTTTTCCATGGTTTTATGAAATTACACGAAAAAGTCATTTGATAATCAAAACAACTAGATGTCACAATATTTTCTATACCCTAATATCCTTGGTACTGTTTCTGTGCACTACCAACAGTAGGAACTTTTAAGAAATCATATTCCATCTGGACAATTTATATTAAGAAATCAAAACCAGTGACTTTGACATCAGCTCCCTGAATCTCCAGTTTTCTAGCAATACATTAGAAATAATAATAATGAAAATCCCTTTTACATGGACATTGGAAAAAAAAAAGTCATTAATGTTTTAAAAACTAAATCTAAAATGATACCCCCAGAGAAAAATCCAGGGAGAAAATTGTTCTATTTTTATTCAGAGTAAATATTTGTTAGTATGCATTAAATTAAGTTTGATGTGACATGTTGAAGGGAAAAAAGAGATTAAAAAAAAAAAAAAAAAAAAAAACATCAAAGTAAAACTTATTTGCTGAGTCAGGTAACGGTACTCTTGGAACAAAAAAGGAATCATATGAACATTGTTTCCTATGAATAGCCTATCTAAAACACTTTTTTTTTTTTTTTTTTTTTTTTTTTTTTTTACTTTGATAGAAATGTCATTGTTTAGAGTGCTAGAGTGCGCTTTATTTTGTCCTGGTTTTTAATTTGGTTTCAGTTTAAGTTGGAAAGAAGCAATTTTTTAGTGAACTAGAAACTCCTTGGATATTGTAAGCTCTGGGTGAAATTTAGGATCATGACAGTTCTGATGGCAATAACAGTCATTAAGCTGATGATTATGCACTTGGCCCCCACAGAACTAGACAGAAGCTGTATGAGCAAACACTCTCTGGGAAGATCTACCAGGTGACCCGCTCTAGGGTCAGGCACCCTGCAGGATCCATTGAGGACGTTTTCCCCAGAGGGAGCAAAGACATAATTTTATGAGTCTGGAAGTCAAGGTTTATAGCATCATCCCCACCATCAGGAGAGTTCAGCAGAAAGTTTTACAAGATCTGTACAATACCTTTCAAAAGCATATTTGGTGAAAAAGCATTTTTCATTAAAATACATTGTTTCATCCAAAGCACTTCACCAAAGCACCAAGGCATTTCAAAGCTCTTTTACCTTATAAGATGTTGGTTTTGCAGCGTTTATGAATTTTTAAAACTGCTTTAGATACAGGATGGTAGTTTCTTGGACAATATTTATAGAAAGTGGAAATTCATAAGCTTTTCACTGAATAAATACAAGACATGCGTGCAAAAGAATATTTTTCCTAGGCTTTGTACAACAAAACTCACTATAACAGAAGAAATCTATACCTGTTTACAAATAGAAAAAAATCCCATGTTGAGATCTAAGAAGGATGTATCTTAACATGACTGCCTCTATGAAGACATCTACAATCCCATTTAAGCATTAGGAATTTTTGATAGTGAGGAAGACACCACCCAGAGAAAAGAAAATCAAGAGTTAACATCTAGTAATTTTAAAGCTATAGTTGTAATATTTAAAAAAATAAATGTATTGCTTTTAAATATGAAAAGTATAGCTTTAAAATTAAAAGGGAAGATAGTTTTTTATAATGGTATAACACTGAACTAGCAGAAATTCTACCTTCTACCTATTGAAAAAGATCGTGTGCTTTGCAAATTATAAACAGGCAAGGACAGACAGCTTTTTTGTAATGTTACAAAAAATATTAATATTATTAAAAAGAATGTTTACCTCTTCCATTCAACTCAGAAAGGCAGTTTTGAGAAGTCTAACAGTTTTTTACACACACGTTTTGGCATCCAGATTTGATACCATTGACTTTCACCTTTAATGTAAAAATCACATTTAGATAAGGTTCTGACATAAGAATACAGCTGGTGTTAATTCCTTTTTTGTTGGTTTGTGGTTTTTACATTTCAATATAAAAATTGATTTCTGAAGATGTATTTCACACGTTGAATATAATGCCATAATACAGAGCCGTAGAGAGTAGGTTGACTAACTCTAAACAAGACAAATTGATGCTAGAAAGAGCATATCTGCATTTCAGCAGTTTTGTACTTGTGCTAATTTACCCCTCTTCAGCATTTCACAATTGGGTCTAAGCACATTAGTAGAGAAAGAACTCTTTAAAATACCTGTGATTAGGTTGCAGTTTACTTCCATTAAGCAAGAAATCAAAAGAGGAGTATGGTGTTTGGGGAACTCTTTTTGTCTATTGTTTTTTACTCAATCCTATGCATTTTCAAAGAATTTAAAGTTCTTTTTCCTTGAGCATGTCACACACAAAGCAAACAATAAGAAGTTCCTTTGCTCAGAGTTTCAGGAACATTTTCAGTCAACACATATACCCAGAGTGTTTGCTCTGAAGCACAGCAGTGCTCAGAAAAGAAGAATTAAAGAAGTCATTCATTTTAAAGGAATGATAGGGTCAAGTCTCTGGCTAGATTACTGAAGAGAACAAAAACTCTTCAGCAGTATCAAAAGACACCATAAGACACACAAAAGCAGTTTGTTCCCTAAGCTTTTTTGGAAATATTGATTGCTACCTACTCTTCTATTCTGAAAAGGATGGCAGTTATCTCCTCTGAACACAAAATACAGAAAAAAATACCATGTAAAAAGAGAAACATTACAGATGAATTTCCTGACAGAAGTCAGACCTCTGCTTTCTCAGTGAGAGAATTAGATCTATGAAAAGAGCTTTCAAGGAGAGAATGCAAAGAATTACTTCTGCTTTTATAGTATATACAATGCTGATCTTCGTTGTGTCAGTACAATTACAATATTGTATCATTACCTCATTTTGTCAATATTGTAACAAAACCAGCAATTTTCATTGTTTCCCGTTCTAAGATGTGCATGTATTTAGCGGGATAATAAATTTCTATGTGAAAAGGAAGAATTACTCCATTTCAGTGATAAAGGTGCAACAGATTTTATAAAAATCTGAATTTTATACTTACAATATTATGGTTTCTTCACTTTTCTCACTGGTTAATATAAAAAGCACAACTGCCAAGAGCAATGGTCAGTAGGCCTTTAGTTCCTTGATATGGTATGAGAAAGCTGAAGATAGAAAAATAGTCTTTGACAGGATTTATTCTTGTCAATAACTCATTACATATTCTTGGTTTAGCCCTTTGTTTAGAATGAAAATCTAAAAATATCCTATACCATTTAAAAAACTCTTATATTCTGAGCCACTGTTCTGCTCTTGAATTAAACTAATTGCAATATATAATAAAGAAAAATATAAAGAAGGCAAAGAAAATAAATTAAGTAATTGATCTTGATCCTCTTTTTGGGTGTGGTCTTGGGTACAGTCAGCTTAAGTAACACCTAAAAGTGGACATTTCACTTGTTTATAAGAAAAAATAATTTGAAGGACCCATGCACTTTCAAAAATAAATATGAGAAACTCATATTTAGTGTAAAAATTATTAGCTTTATATGTTTAAAGAATTTATGGAGCCTTTTTGAAAATAAAGTTAATCACAGACATAATGCCAGTTTTGTAATGCATCTGAAAAGGCAACTTCAGGTTCCTGAGGTTCCTGTGTTTATTCTGAATCATTGCCATGCAAATATGTTGGGGGGAAAAAAAAAAAAAAGGTAGAAATAACAACTAGTAATCAAGGAAAGTTGGAAAGTTGAATCTGGAATTTTGGCTTATGCTGCTTCTACACAAGTGGTTAAAACACCATGCCAATATCATTTTATAACAGAAAACACCTCTTTTATTTCTCCAATACACTAATTTCTTGTATTTGTAACTATCAGCATCCCACAATTTTCCTTACTTTCTGCTTCAATATAAGCTTACTTGCTTTACTGCCAGCTGAATAAGTACTTTATTTTGTACAAAGTAATCTATGTACTCTGATGAATACTGATTATATATTGTGTACTGATGAGACATGCCACCTATTTTTTCTTAGAAAAATAAAGAAAAAAGTTTTCACTTGGTAGTGAGCTGTGGTAGGCTAATGTAGAATTTAAAGAAGCAAAATATATAACAATTTTATCCATGTACATTCAAAAATATAACAAAGTACCTAAGTGCAGTTTTATTTAACTTAAACTTTGATAGATAAAGTCACACAAATATGGCTTTTGATGCTGGTAACACTTTTTATTGCCCAGATCAGAATATTCATTCAGAAGAGTCTTTAACAATGTTGTAAAAGCAATTGCTGCTACCTTAGACTGCTTAAAAACATAACCAACTTTTCTATGTTGATCGTAAATGTTCTTCAAAGAATCTCAAGAGTTCTTATTGCCTTACCTCCAAGTTCTCTGTGTGGACACTCTTATAGTCACCTGTGAACTCCATCAAAATGCCTGCCCTCTTTCCTGACTTTTGACTCCATACTGACTGGGAAACTGAGAAGAGAACCATGAGAAATTTCTGTGCCTAATTTAAGAATGTCACTTTTGAAGAATATGAGAGAGAACGTATTTGAGATATGAGTACTACCACAAACTACTACTTTCAAACTAATTTCTTAAATAGGAGTTTTAATGAGGCAGTGGAGAGCATTCAAACATCACCTCCCAGAAACATTAGATGCAATGTAAGGTTGTCTCTCACTGACTATTTTGTGAATACAGATTCTTCTAACTTTCAGTAGAAAAGAAGGTACATATTGAGAAACATGACTGCCTGCTGTCTGACTTTATTTTTTCAAACAGTAGGACTAGTTACAGAAAAAGTGAACTAGTTGTCTAGGCAAAGAGTTAATAAATGAAAACGTTTCATGATGGAGTTCTGGGTGCTTTGAGAAATTCTTACCTGGTCTGAGGACTACTGGTGAACATGCTTCTAGTGCTAAAAGTAGCAATTAGAAAAGTCTTTTTTAAAACAAAACTGTGGCATGCATGTCCATTTTCAGACATCCACAAAGGAGATTTGTGTGTCAAAGTTCAGTTTGTTCAATTGTTGGGAGAAACTTTGACTAGAGAAAACCTGACTTGTGTTTGCCCTGCTTGATTCAATGATTAGCACAGTAATGCAAAAATGTTTATTTCTCTTTCACCACCCAAAGATGTTGCATATGTGTGTATGTAAACACATTTCAGATTATTTTTAGTCTGGTTTGGTTTCATGCATAAGCCCAGCTAAACAGTGTGTTTGAATTAATTTGATAGCATCTGACTGTCCTCAATAGAAGGTTGTCGCCCTCGTTCTTTAGCCTTCTGATGACTATTTACATATTTCTAGTGGAGTCTGTCACAAATGTACCATAAACAAGTAGATTGTGTTCATACCAGTCTGTGATGGAGGAGCACCCCCGAAGCCGGCGGGCCTGGCCCCGCCGCCTCCCACGGAACCCGGGGCTGCAGTGGTGGCCGGTCCTGCGAGATGTGCTTTTAGCGCAGGCAGGGACATGGGCACCAGGAGGTCAGCACCTCCTTGGAGTGACCACGATTGCTCAATTTGTGTTTTTTGAGTTTTCTGTTCACAGGACAGGGAGCCGGTGGTGAGAAGACAGCTGTTCTAAAGCTACCGGGCTGGCTCAAGTTCACTGCACTGTTGTTGTGGCCAGAGACTGTCCTGAAACGATTTGTACCCTGTCTGTCCCTGAAATGGACATCGCATTTCTTTCCCTTGACCTCTGGAATGAACTTTCTCTCAAGACACATTCGTCGCCCTTCAGAACTTGGTTCAGGAGCTGT